>MIQA02023400.1:0-24671 GCA_001887855.2 Sclerospora graminicola
CAGCAGAAGAATGATCTTCTGCTGGTCGAGATTGATCGACTAAAGTCGCAGATGGAAACTCTCCAGACTTCTCACAATCGGTTGGAGACCGATTACAAGTCTCTCTTGGGAGACTTGAAGAAGCACGGCATTCGCCGTGGCGATGCGTCTCGTCCGAAGACGTAGACGATCGGTACGGCTTGAGCCTCCCAACGTAAAACGTTGGGTGAAGGCGCATGGCCGCGGGAATGTCTAATGTATAGGCATTCCCCTTAACGCTTTGGACCTTGAAAGGTCCAATGAACTTAGGGAGCAACTTCCGTGTAGGGAAGTTGCTGATTGCATGTGTAGGCAAATTAGTTGTAGATAACAAAACTAATTCACCTTTTTGAAAGGAATTTAAATTCTTCCTTCCAGTCTTATCTGCATTTTGCTTCTGCTTGTCAAAAGCGGAAGCAAGTGCATCTTTTACATAGCGTATTACAGCTTGGCGCTGTAATACGAATTCATCTACTGCTTTATTAGCAGTAGATGGGTTGTTTTCATTGTCTGCAGCCATTGCTGCAGACACATACTCCGCGTAAGCAGCTTCCGTATCTGAAGCTGCTTGAGTTTCTACTGTGTTAACAGTAGATGACTCGTCAGTCTCATCGCAAGGTGTGGCTGCATCTTGCGCATCGACTCGCTCAAAATTTGAGCGGGTCCCTCCCCCACTTAGATTTGGCGTACCGCCAAGTAAAGCTGGGGTTCGTGGATGCCTTAAGGCATTCACGTAGAACGGTGTATGCTTAGTAGAAGCATGCACCGAGTTGTTTATTGCAAACTCGGTGAGTGGCAAATAGTCACTCCACTGCTCGAAGGCATGCGCGTATGAACGCAACATGTCTCCGAGAACGCGGTTAACGCGTTCAGTTTGCCCATCCGTTTCCGGATGGTCCGCAGTTGACATCTTCAACTGCGTGCCTAACAAAGAGAACGTTTCTTGCCAGAAACGTCCTGTAAATCTCGGACCTCGATCCGAGACTACGTTTTCCGGCATTCCGTGTAAACGAATATCCGCGCTGTTTGCGCAGCGGAGCCATTCGCTGACACTGCAGCAAGATGAACTATCTTGCTGAAGCCGTCCACAAATACCACTATTCCAGTCTTCCAACTGTGATCAGGCGGAAGACCAAATACAAAGTCCATGGAAATGGACTTCCAACACTCTGTCGGAACCGGCAGAGATTGGAGGGAGTCTGCGCAGAATGCGAAGGCTTGACGCGCTGGAAAATCTCGCAAGCGCGTACGTACTTGCGTACCCATTTATACTGGATACGCAATTAGAAATCGGGTGCGAGAGAAGCATACGTCTTCTCTCAATCTTGATGCCCCGAAATCGGTGCATCATTATACTCAAACAGTATCTGATGTTTGAGATCATTGTCGTTTGGAACGACGATGCGACTACCATTTTCTTGGTCTGTGCAATAAAGAAACAGACCATCGTTCAATCGATAACGATGTACGCAAGTACGAAGGAACTCTGGAAGTTCCTCGCGTTTCCGATCAGACTGATTAGTTAAGCAATCAATCAGCAGACGAGTTTCCTCGTCTGTTTTGTACGCTTGGCGTACCTGTCATACGAGGGACGACGACAGAGCAGTGCAACGTATTTCGTTTGTACTTATTGCCTCCGTTACAGACGTTTTCGTCTCGTAATCGGGGCATCGTGATAGCGCATCCGCTATCACGTTCAGCTTTCCGGGTTTGTACTCAATCGTAAAGTTGTACTCGGCAAAGAATGACAGACAAAGTGCCATTCTTTGGAAAATGTGTGGTGAATTCACGGCCGTGCGTAACGACGCATGGTCCGTGTAAACCACAAACGGTATGCCTCGTAAGAGATAGATCCGAAACTTTGCCAGTGCATACTTCATGGCAAGAAGTTCCTTGTCATGCACTGGATAGTTGCGCTTGGCTGGGCGCAACTGACGCGATTGATAAAAGATTACGTGATCACGATCATCGTGATCGCGCTGCATCAAGGCACAGCAGATTGCGAAATAGCTCGCGTCGCTAACGGTCGCTCGTTATCGGCTATGGCCAAGTCTGGCGCTTCTGTCAAGCTTCGCTTGACTGCATCAAAGACGTCTTGGCACTGGGTATCCCAGTGTCATTCGAGATCTTTCTTCAGTAATTGAGAAAGAGGTGGGTTGTCGAGTGTTAGAGATTGGGTAGCTAATCCAGTCTCTTTCAAGACGTTTATCGTCTCGACGAACACAACCGCATTTTGGTGAAGTGACTTGGAAATTAAAGGGCTAGCCGGAGATTGGCCGTCCGGATCAGGCGGGCCGGATGACCCCAGATGGTGGATGACCGAACGGGCGGATTGTTTGGAAGATGTATGTGCGAAGGGTCCCGAAGAAGGCTGAGCTTTGTGGAGGACGGATGAGGCGCCAGCGGTGGACGCGGAGCTGCTAAGAAGGTGCTAACGTCGGCGGTCAAGTGAGCTTAGACGAAGGAGTATCCGGCCGATCCGGCTGGGTTTGGTGTACAGTACACAAAAGAGCATCCGGATAAAAAATGGACCACTTCAGGTAAGACACATAACTATCCAGCCGGTTCTTGGGGGTAGGTTACACATTCCTGGGGGTAGGTTACACATTCTTGGGGGTAGGTTACACAAAAGGGAGTATTGGACATAGGGATAAAAATCAGTATACGTTTCGATTTCTTAGACACAAGTCGCTTTCATTGGTTCACAGCAGAGGGCTAACAAGGTTCCCTCTTGCGGCTATTGGTTTGCCCGGGGAAGGTTAAAGTAACCCACCGGAAACCCCTGACCGGGAGTCGCTGCGTTGTGTATACTCACCTCAAGCCGCCCGTGTTTTGAACACGGTTATATCTCATATATTGGAAAGTGTGGTAACGTTTTGGCCTACTGTGGAAGATTGTGGAATTTCATTTCGATTCCCTATTACGTGCACGTTTGGATTTACTCCTTTTTTATTATCAATGGTTTAGCTGGCCGATCGACTATTCTCGGTCCAGCCCTCGCAGTATCCAAACTTCAAGTATATTGCCAATCGAGCTCCCCGGTAAAGATTTCCGCCCAGGATAACCCTCATCTCCTTATTCGACGGACTTTTCACGTTTCGCCCTAGGGTCTACCAAGAAAGCGCAACCGCCAGGTACACAAGGTGAGCTTTTCGAACATGGATCGTCCAAGTCGCCGCGACCAAAGTGATGGAAGTGACCGATCCAGCTGGCCGGATGCCGGATCGGATCATGACTCGGATGGACGGAGTACCCCCTCCGACAGTCAGTCATCTTGGCCCCCCGTGGGTGTTCGCATCTCAGGAAGAATTTCTGAGAGCGACTACACCACAATGGTGCGCGTACCTGGATTCGAACCAGGGATATCACAGCGAGTCTCTAGTGAGCGAAATACCTAAACCTGAGCAAAAGACCTAAACCTGTCAAATTCGTTGAAGATGTTGTGTCGGGTGCATTGGGGGAAGGCATATCGCCCCCAATGCTGGTGAAGATGGAAGGATGCGATGGTCGACTCGGATTGGAGGAGTTCGAAGTCGCCATTAAAGAAGAAGTTACTCCCCTAGAGGCTCCGGCTGGGCCAGATTACGGTACTTCTCACTGTAGTACCGGCCGCTATGCTCCAGCTGGAGCCGGATCGGATTATGATGCAAGTCACCATAGTCCGAGGAAGGATCATGGTTTCGACCATGATCCTAACAAACAAATGCATATTATGGATATCAAAGAAAAAAATAAGAAAGAAGAATCGGAAGTCGGATACGACCGGAATGGGAAGCGAGCCGGATCAGGATCAAGTCACGATCCGGGTCACCTACCCCTAAAAAGACCAGATGGGCAGGAATTGGATTATCGAACCGGCAAAGATAGGCCTCGTTTCGAAGAAGAAGAAGAAAAGCTGGGCGGCCTATCGCAGAAGGTTACGGATACCGATCTGGAGCGTGCCCGCCATCTTCACGAGTTGGGGCAGTTCTTGCGAACGGATAAGGTCCTGAAGATAACACGGCCAAAAATCCTAGGCGGATTAAAAGGTCCCGTCTCTCCCCCAGGCCTCTCAGACGGCCACGTGTCCCTTATTAGAGGACTATTCGATCAGCACAAACAAGCCGGCATTAACACCGGCGTGTTCGATCCGAACCAGTTGTTCGATCTGAAGGCAGACAGGTTGAAGAAGGCATCCAGCGCACTGCACGACCACTTGGTACCGTTAGTGGGCTGTTCTCTGTCAAAGAGGATGACAACAACAACTGGAGTGGCGCCGTCCTCGCTACCGGCAGCAAGCAGACCGGCCGAAATACACTCGGGTTCTTCTCAGTACGAGTCTGCCCCTTCAGAAGCGGATCCAACCGACTCATCGGTAGGTAATACCCGTATGACGCTTGGCCCAAGGGGAGCAGCGCGTGTGGCGACGACCATGATATTTGAAGGATATGAAGATCCAGATACGCCCGAGCAAAAAAAAGCCAGTCAGTACAGCATACAGACCCGGACGGCGACGGCAGACCCAGAGCCGAAGGACGAAGACGCAGGCGGGCGGATTAGGAAGGAATGTCGAACTGGCAGCCCGGCCGCCCACCAAGTCGCCCCGCGAGTAGACCCTCAGGCAAGCTCTCAAGTGCCGGATCACCTTCATACCATGTTTTCGGCGATGATGGAGCGATACTTGGAAGAACAGCGTCGGCTGGGTGCCAGCCGCGGCAGTCCGGGGTCATCGGACCAGCCGGCTCGTCGTGGGAGTCGGGTGCCCGAGCCAGTCCAGTACTATGCGAGGGAGACGATTGACGAAGACATGGAGTCAGTGGAGTCCAAGAAGAGTGAGCCCCAAGCCGGCACGCCAAGCCGCCAGACCGGTCGCTGAACCGGACGGCGGCCAACAAATCGGAAGCTGTCTCTTAGCGACGTGGATATGGAATCCGTCAAGTCGGCCAGGTGCCACTATGATCTGGATGACTTGGACCTGGGAATGGCTCGCTGAGCCAATATGGCCTCAGCCTAAGCGTTTGATCCAGACTCAGGGGTGCGGATGTCAGCCACGTCCGAGTAAAAGGATTTCACTGGACGGGACATGGACGATGACCAAGCCCGAGGATGGCTGAGCAAGACGAAGTCGACATTTCTCAGAGACCGGACGCCGGACTATGAGAAGTGCCTGATCTTCGGAGACTAGATGAAGGGTCCGGCTAAAATCTGGATCCAACAGCTCAACCGGGAAGTCCAAAATGATTGGAAGGAATTGGTTGAAGCTTTCGGAGAGCAATACTGTGGATCTGGAATGTCGGTGGCGCGCCAATATTTCCACACCAAGAAGCGGGCGGACGAGACCCCTCTGGAATACCTCCATCGTCTAGATGTCGCTGGCATGAGGGCGAATATACGGGTAAAAGAAGATGCCAGCCGGTCGGAAGCCGCTCGGGAACATGTGCAGCATTTTACCAGCACGTTGGACGATCGGGAGCTGGCGGACCAACTGGCGTTACTGCGATTGAAGAATACCACGGAGCATGAACTGACGCTGCGCACCTACCAAAGAGCGAAGAAGCGAGGCCCCAAGGCGGCAGTTGGAACCGGCCGTTTCAAGTCCCGATTTAGCGCGGATCAAGGAAGCCGGCCGCCATCTACCAGGACGGCCCGAGCCGTCCGCATGGTCGCCCGAGAGTCGGACGCGACTAGCTCGGAAGAGGAGTACCAGCGGTCTGGGGGCGAGTCTGAGGAGGAGCAGTACCGGTACCTGTTCTCGGCGGAAGCCAGTCAGCCATCCAGGCTGCCAGCTGGGTCCAGCCAACAGAAGGGTTTTCTGGCTCAAACGGACCAGGATTACCCCAGACGGAAATGTACCCACTCTGGGTCCATCAAGCATGACGACCGGAGCTGTTGGAAGCGGCTGACCTGCAAGAAGTGCGAAAGGAAAGGACATCCGGCGGAACACTGCTTGTTTACCTGCAAGACTTTCGGGGAGGTGCACGAGGCGGGACTGTGCCCCATTGAAGAATTCTACAACCAGATGAAGAAGTGGTACGTCCCGACCAAGCATGCTGGAATGTTGCTGCCCGGGGTGGAAACGATGTTAAACTAGATCGCTCGCCAGGTTGGAATCTGGTTCGAGCCGAGCGGGTTAGTTTTAGTATCTATGCATATGTCGGTAAGGAGGATAATCAAGAAGCAAAGCAAAGGATAACCGACAATACATGTAAGTTTGACGATTACGTCATCCGGTCCCCGGGCAGCACGGCTGACCCCTTCCTGGTGAGCAGTATACAAACGGACGAATACTCTCGGTCTGAAGTGAATATGGAATTGAACCTGTTACCCGGCGAGTCACAAGATTATTGGAAATACCATTCACCGGATAAATGGTTCAAGCAAATGGTAAAATCAATAACCAGAAAGCCACCATGCTGTTTGACTCTGGCGCAGAAGGGTCTATCGTGGACACCACCTTTGCTCGTAAGGTGGGGTGTGAAATGACGAGACGAAGCGGCAGGAGTGTATCGGCATTGGAGAAAGTTCATACATGACCCAAGGAAGGACAAGAGTTAAGATTACGTTGGCTGGGTCTTTGGTGTATTACTTTACCACCTGGGTGGGTAAGCTAGCCGGGCAGGATGCAATTCTGGGAATGGACGTTATGGTCCCAGCCGACATACGGTTGGATTTATCGCATGGAACAGTGACGTTACCGGATGAGGTGCAGATCCAGCTGGCCGGTCGGCGGCCCTTATACGGTGCCCACGTCCAGTTCCTCAAGTTAGGTCAGTTTGTAGCGGTGTCAGTAGGAAAAGCGGTGGAAGTAATGGTACAACCACAAGACAGGCGGCGTAAGTGCTGATAGCCATAACGCCTCGGAAACAGCCGCGACAATCCATCATATTACCACCAACAACAGTAGGACCACAGAAGAACTGATGGTTCTGAGTTTTGACGGCTCGTCAAGTGTAAACAAGGGAGTAGGTGCCTATTGTGCTAATTATAGAAATTGCCCAATTGGAAATTGGTCGCTGCGGCTTCAGACTTCACGCCTGGCATAACAGTGAAAAAAGCCGAGTACCGAGGACTGTAACTTTGCCTAGATCTGGTGGCTGGCCGGTCGCAGGGGCGGATCATCATATGTGGTGATTCCAATCTGGCGATCCGGCAAATCACGGGAGAAATAGACTGCAAGGCCCCGGCTAAGACGTTTGAACGATCGGGTTATGTCCGCCCTGCGGAAATGGCCAGAACATGAATTGTTACATGTCAAACGGGACTGGAATAAGAGTGCAGATCACTTGGCTACGCTGGCCATGCGCGACCAAGTCGGGGTCACGGCTTCTGATCCAGGTTTGCTATCGGATCTGGCAGACTGACTGTCGGAGGGGGTACTTCGTCCATCCAGGTCTTGATCTGATCCGGTATCCGGTCGGCTGGATCGGTCATTCCATCACCTAGACATTGAGACATGATGGATCCATGTTCGAAAAGCTCACCTTGTGTACCCGTCAGCACTGGCGGTAGCGCTCTCTTGATAGACCCTAGGGCGAAACGTGAAAAGTCCGTCGAATAAGAAGATGAGGGTTAGGACTAAGGGTAGCTCCTGGGTGGAAATCTTTACCGGGGAGCTCGATTAACAATATACTTGAAGTTTGTATACTGCGAGGGGTGGACCGAGAATAGTCGATCGGCCAGCTAAGCCAATGATAATAAAGGGGTAAATCCAAACGTAACGCCGTCACCCGGTCGCAAAAGCGCCGTTCTTTAGCCGCTGGCTCACCATCTCCGGAAGCAATGAGCGAAGGGATAGTGCAACAGTTGCTGGCAGAGCGGATTCTCCAAGCGCAGGACGAAGAGGAGTGGATAGTGGATCTCAAAGCATACCTGAAAGGGGAAATGGAGAAATTGAGTGCCGAACAAGCTAAGAAATGCTTTTGGCTAGCTCCAGATTACGAAGTGGATGAGAACGGGTTGTTGTTTTCCTACCGAGATGCTGACAAGCCCGAAATCGAGAGGGATAAATCCGCTCGGCTGGTCGTACCTACTACCCTGCAAATTGATATCCTCCATCATTATCACGTGAGCCTGGAAGGGGGACATCAAGGCATCGGCCGGACCTAACATAAAATCAAGGTGCATTTCCACTGGTGGGGTCTCTATCGTAGCGTACAAGCTTATGTGGGAAGTTGTCCGGATTGTGAAACAGGGAAGGGCCGGCCGACCATTAGAGGGCGGTCGCCTGGAAATATACAAGCCACCAATCTTTTTCAGGTCATTGCGATGGACCAATGACCCATCCCTGACTAAATCACGAAATGGGTATACAGAGCTGCTGATCTGGACGGATTTGGTTGTTTACCGGACTGGTCGTAGCAAAGGCCAGTCCACACGTACCGTTCAGCAAGTTGCTCAAAGTTACGAGGAATGTGTGTTCAGACGTTTCGGAGCAAGCGAGGTCATCCAGCATGATAGGGAACCTTGATTTATGGCAGACGTATTCTGGGCCTTCAACAAGATCCTGGGACAAAAACAGAGCGCGGCCATGGCTTACCACCCGCAAGCAAACGGGAAGGCCGAAAGGATGGTCCAAACTCTGACCAGAGCCCTCAAGATGTATGCGGTGGAGGCGGATCAGTGCGACTGGGACAAATAAGCGAATAGACTAGTTTTCGCCATGAATTCGTCGTACGATCGGGTAAGGGGAGACACTTCCTTCTATTTAGCTTATGGATAGGATCCTCGATCCACCTTGGAAGCTGCCATACCAATAGGGTGCACCAGAAGCCGGGACAGAGACGCCCGTCGCTGGAGGATGGGGGTGCAACGTCATTATTCACTGGCACGGGAACAGATAAACGAACGCCTACGGCAAGCAATTCAGGACCGCGCCGATCAGAACAACGACCGAGCCAGAGAGCAGGGTATAGAGCCGGGTTCTCAGGTATGATTGTATCTGGATCGGGTCAAGGAGGGCTATGCGCGGAAGCTAGCTCATATGTGGCATGACCCTTTCCGAGTAGCGGAACTGGTTGGGGAACATGCAGTCAAGCTGGTTACGGCGGGCACTGATTACAACGTTTTCCCGATAGTGCATGTGTCCAAGTTGAAGTTGGTGAAACACTTCCCGGGCCGCCCGAATGCACGCCTGATGGTGGAGATCGATCGGTTTGACTTTGACGAAGCCCTGTTGCCAGAGTATAGCTTTTTGTTTGAAATTTGTCGCTGTCAAGCGTCTTTAACGATAGTTTGGCCGAGTGGTTAAGGCGATAGACTTGAAATCTATTGGGGTAACCCGCGTGAGATCAAATCTCACAGCTGTCGGACTCGCCTACTATCTGCTCTGTATCTCATGCAAGGTACTAAATGCAAGTCAAGTGGAGAGCACACCGCAGGAGAAGATAAAGAAGAAATATGAACCTGCTGTCACAGCCAAGCCCTGGACAGAAGAGAAAGTGTCAGCACTTAGGGTCTTGTTGGATGTACCCACCAATCAGGACGCGTCGAATGCCGAACTATGTCGTCAATATAATAACATTTGTAAGCGTAACCAATGGTCGCTCAGGTTGGAAAAGTAGTAAACCAAAGCCCCGCCAGCGTAATTTGACTATTTTTCTTCCTTGGGTCATGTACGAACTTTCACTAATATAGACACACTCTTTCCGCTTCGTCTCATCTATTTCACATCCTACCTTACGAGCAAAGGTGGTGTCAACGATGGACACTTCTGCGCCAGAGTCGAAAAGCATAGTGGCCTTTTGGTTATTAGTTTTTCCATCTGCTGTGGTGTAGTCGCTCTCAGAAATTCTTCCTGAGATGCGAACACCCACGGGGGCCCCAGATGACTGACTGTTGGAGGGGGTACTGCGTCCATCCTAGTCATGATCCGATCCGGTATCCGGTCGGCTGGATCGGTCACTTCCATTACCTTGGTCGTGACGACTTGGATGATCCATGTTCGAAAAGCTCACCTTGTGTACCCGTCAGCACTGGCGGTTGCGCTGTCTTGATAGACCCTAGGGCGAAAAGTGAAAAGTCCGTCGAATAAGGAGATGAGGGTTAGGACTAGGGGTACCTTCTGGGCGGAAATCTTCACCGGGGAGCTCGATTGGCAATATACTTGAAGTTTGGATACTGCGAGGGCTGGACCGAGAAAAGTCGATCGGCCAGCTAAACCAATGATAATAAAGGGGTAAATCCAAACGTGTACGTAATAGGGAATCAAATGAAACTTCACAATCTTCCACAGTAGGCCAAAACGTTACCACACTTTCCAATATGAGATATAACCGTGTTCAAAACACTCTCCATTAGCTTCATCCGGATGCTCTTTTGTGTACTGTACACCAAACCCAGCCGGATCGGCCGGAAACTCCTTCGTATAAGCTCACTTGGCTGCACCTCCTTAGCAGCTCCGCGTCCACCGCTAGCGCCTCATCCGCCCTCCACAATGTTCAGCCTCCTTTGGGACCATTTGCACATACATCTTCCAAACAATTCGCCCTTCTTGTCCACTCCGCCGAAGACGGACGAACGACAGGATCAAGAGAGAAGACAAGGCAGAGTCACATGTGCGGTCACCTCCGATGCCGGACGGTTTGATAAACAAAACGATACCGGACCGACCGATCCGGCCGATCACCAAGCCCTTTAAACCTTCCAACTTCAACTTTGTTACGATTTTTTGATAATTCTGCAAAAAAATTATCTTTTTGCTCTTCATTGGCTGCGTAATGAAGAGCAAAAAGATAAATTATTTGCAGAATTATCAAAAAATCGTAAAAAAATTACCATAAATAAGGTACAACGTACAGTGATGAACATTGTAATGGGGTGCCATTACATAAGTGATATTTGAGTAGAAATATCACAGTTCAATTTCAGACTTAATGTCTGATCCGGCCGATCCGGATCCGGAATTAGTCGAATAAACCAGTTCAGCGATCAGGGCAGGATCTCGGCCAGTACGTTCAGCTTGATCCGACGATGGCCGACTCCGCGTGAATATCCTAGAAGGGGTCGGGTTTCTGGTTTAGCCACCATTGGAGTCTGGTCCTCATCCACTACTTCCTCTTCGCTGACCAAAAAAAAATTTGGTGGTTGCCTGAAAGGCCAGGTTTTGCCACTCGATATAGCGTCTTAAGCCGGTAGTGACATAACCCGCACCTTGTCCTCGGCCAGCCACATTCCAATGATCACGTCTTCATGCAAGGTGAGGGGCCTTTCCGAGATATTGGTCACACTTATGTAATTAAGGTGGCCTTCACCTTTGATAAACGAGGGTACCCAACACTCGCCCCTAGTCAGCCATATGAAGGCATGGAGGACCAGATGGCGGTGCTACCTGAGGTAACCCCCTGCCCACCAGCAGTTACTATTGACGGATCTACAAGTGGGAGACCCGGATGTGAACACCCCGGAAGAGATCAGCAGGCTGAAGGACGTCATATGGAAAAGAAGGCTTCAACCGACCGGACCAACCAATAGACGGGAATAAACTAAGAAACCACGAAAAAAAACACGATATAACCACGATATAACCACGATCTTCCAAGGTAAAACCAAAGCGTTATCTCCACAAAATCGTTTCAACTAATTAAACGTGTTCCAAACACGTGGGCGTGAGGTGTGAGGTTTGAAACCTTAAATATCCCGCCGGGGGACTTCTGGTAAGCTAAAATGCATCAATGCGCGTCTTAACTGGGTAGTACTCTAAAGTATATCTTATAGACGTCGATATCTTAAAGGCGACGCTCCTATATTTGAAGCAGTTTCGAGGCACATAAGATTTTCATGTGGTACACACTAGAAGGGTTGTCAAAATTTGGACCAGTAATTGTCGTTAAATCAATACTAACTTAAGGAGTGCATTTTAGCTACGAGGGATGGTATCAAACTTGGCAGAAGAAGGATAAAGTAAATCCATTCCCCAATGACCAGCGCACTCCTACAGACGTAGCGTATGCTGTGGCTCGATAGCTTGCCAGTGGTGGTGCTTCGCATAATTATTATGTGAGTCGTTTCTACCTGAAGGTGACGAAAAAAAGACGTCCTGTGAAACAAAAAGTATAGTTAGTACAATGGGCCCCAAAAGACGTCCTGTGAAACAAATAGCATAGTTAGTACAATGGGTCCCAAAATACAGACTCGATTTTCAAAAATTAGCAAAAATATCTTATAGGTGACGCGCTTGTAATTGAAGCAATTCGGTGTCATGTACCCATCGTCAATAAGATATAATTTAGAGTAGTTGAGCTACAGGGGCCTAGTTAACCCTGTTCTCCCAATGACCGCGACACGTGGCAGAGCGACTCTTTGCTTAGGGGTGAATTCAATCCTATTCATATATATGTAATGTCAAATACCGAATGTACCATACACCAACCTATGTGACCCACCTCATACTTCAATCTTGATGATCTTGTCACAAAGTTGTCCCGGTACCACCATAAACCAATCTTCAACGCTTCTTCAACCTTATCCGTACCACTTAGACCGATCTTCAGCCGACCCTGACCCGGTTCTCTGCCGATCTTCAAGTATCAGCTCGAATCAAGCTCAGGGTCGGTTTCTTGGGATGTTATCCATCCGATTCCGCAATGATCTTGGCTGAACTCTTTCTTCCTTAGCACCTGGAAGCTGATTCGGGGCCGATTCAGGCCGGTTCAGGATCGGCTCGAACCCTGGTCGAACCAGCTCCGAATAATCACGAGATCACTTCGAACCACATCGGAATCGACTAGACATCGATATCTTCAACTTGCCCAAACCTGTCCTGAACCTCCATTATGCGTTAAACTCGGAAGGTTCGACTGAATCTGTATTCTTCTTAATGTCGGACTCGATCCGATCCTTTAGTGCTGATTCGGAGCCGGCTTGTTGATCCCCGCAACTTGCCTCAGCCGACATGCCCCATGAAGCTCACCATTTTGCACATAGGGTTTCTTCATACGTTTGGTCTTCATGTCCTAAGGCTGGTCCAAATTATTCAGTCGGTTAACCGAGATCTCAATATCACGTCACTTGATCCACTTCCAATAATCCTGTTGTGTCACATCCGCTATACCAAACTATCCATAAACCTGCTCCATCACACGTATGTTAACCGGTCCGGCCCTAAACCAAACCGATCCGGCATCCGGATATTCACGTCTAATCGTGGTACTTGGCCGATCCGTCGTTCTCTGGGACAAGGTACGACAACGGCAACACCATGATAGACAAGGTACGACAACGGCAACACCACGATAGCCCATTCTTTCTGCCATTTTAAGTAGACCAGCCTGTCCCACCCATCTGCGGTTCTGCCGTGATGGGTGTTCCGAGAACCACCAATCAGCAGCCATATGTAGACAACTTATTTCTGGATCACTCCACCACAGCCGCCCCAGAGACTATCTGCAGCCGCGCAACGACTGCGGTTCGACTCACTCAATAACGATACTTCTCACTTGGTGGTCATGTCCGCTTCAATTCTGCCTCCTAGGTCTTCTCTGGCTCCTTCGTCTGGTTTCCCGGATGAGACCTCGCCCCCAAGAACGAGGAAAAACAAAAGTATTAAAGTTGTCGTTATCGCACCATGTCCCAAGAAAAATGGATCGGCCAAGTATCATAACCAGACAAGAATATCCAGATGCCGGATCAGGTTGATTATAAAATTGGGCCGGTTAAGACATATATAACGGAGCAGGTTTATGGATGGTTTGATACATTGGTTACGATGGAGCATGATTATTGAAACTGACTATCGGTGATCTAAGGGGTCCAATTGACACGAGGGTAGGATCGCGGTTAATCAACTAAATGAGTTAGATCATTCTAAGACATGGAGCCAAGCACATAAAGAAGACGATATGTATACAACAGTGAGCTCCACGGGATATATCAGCCGAAACAAGCCGAAACCAGTTGCGAAAGTCAGCAAACCAGTCCTGATTGACATTGAGGAATCGGACCGAGTCCAACCTCAAGAGAAAGACCGATCGTGAGTTAATCTCTCAATTTTAATGCCTGCTGGAGGCAGAAGACAGGTTTGGACCAGCAAGAGAAGCTGATTCTTAGCTGGTTCGAAGTGATCTCGAGGTGATTCGGAGCTGGTTCCGACCTGGCCCCCATCAACTTCCAGGTGCTGAAATAGAAGAAATAAAGTCAAGGTCAGCGCTGGAACCGGTTGCGGATCATCGAAAAACGCCGATTCTAAGCTGGTTTGGAGATGATACCCGAACATCGGGTTGGTTAAAGATCAGTCGAGAACCAGGTCAGGATCAGTTGAAGATCGGTCCAAGGTGGTACTAACCGGGTTGAAGATCAGTTGAAGATCAGTGTACAGTGGTATCGGGAGAACTATGTTGCAAGCCAGTTATGATTGAAGGATATGGTAAGCCACATAGGTTGGTGTTTGGTATATTAGGTATTAGATATTGCATACATAATAATAGGATTGAATTTACTCCCTTAGCAAAGAGTCGCTCCGCTACGTGTCGCTGTCATTGGGAGCACATCCGAACTAGAGTTCGCCGGCCAGCCAGCTGAATCTGCACCTCGTCAGGCAACATTAGCGTATGATTAGATAAATCCAGTTGTATGCCAGCAGGCACCATGAAAGTCATCCCCAAAATTGCATTCTGCCCAGCTAGCTTTCCTACCCAGGCGGTAAAATACTGTAAACCTGCATTAGAACCCCCATCCCTCAAATAGAACCCCACCCAATTTAATAATTCGGTGTATAAAATTAATTATCGGTTTAATTAGAGAAATTATAAGTGTACCTCACCCCGTACCTCACTTTTGCAACATGTACCTCAATTTTGTTACGTGTACCTCATAGTTAATTTAACTAACAGTGGTCGACAGCATCGAGGACATTTTTCTACCCCCTTATTTTTTTGCACCCGAATGTAGATCAGAGTGCGTAGAGCTTAAAAAAGTGTCTCCGGCTGCTTGGTACTCTCTGGTTCAATCAGAAACGCGGACCAAAAAATCCCTTTTTTATTTTCTGAGTACCCACTATTAGGGCTAGCCGTGTAACGAAACTCCCATAATACCCAATCCGGTGACTGTGTCTTGGTAAATTCGACCAATCATATGCTTCAAATTACAGATAGGATGTGCCTACGGAAGCAATACCCGTTTTTAGCAGCTGTGAACCCCATTTTATTGGTCACTCTACATATATTATAAATATAATGTATTACAGTATACGTTTTCTTGTAGTTCAAATCGTGGGTTCTGATTGGCTTTGAAAGCATTCCGGTTAGGGGGCTTCAGTAATTATAAGGTTATGCAGCGAGTTTCAAGCGCATAGCTCCTAAAATCGCCACATATGGAGTTATTTGAGCTCAACAGATATTCTGAAAATTTTATATGAAACAACAAAATAAAAAAAAGTTATAAAGAAATATGTCATCGATGCTGTCGACCACTGTAAATAACAACAACAATAATACCGGTATTGCGAGTGATCAAAGCGCGCCAATTTTTGCGCGTAATTATTTTGTAATTATGTAGGTCAAGAATTGGCGAAACTTTGAAAGCGCATCCCGACGAGAACTGCAAGCACTGACCAAGAGCTGCAGCTGTACCGTGGTTCCTGAACGACCATCCCGGGGACGGCGAGCAGCAGATACTGAGTGTACTGGGCTTTTGTTAAGGCTCGTCACCAATGACGCCACCTAAACCAGAGGAAATGATTTTGAAAAGAAGATCCCGTGGAGACCAATAATCGAATCTGATATGAAGCAGGAATCACATATGCCACATAAAGATAAGATGAATCCTTGCTACAGGCAACTTTCTTTTTTTTTCTCCAATAGAAACCCCCCTCGAATATAACCTCAGTGGGGTTCTAATACAGGTTTTACAGTAGTATACTAGTGACCCAGCCAGGGAGATCTTCACTCTTGTTTTACCCTAGATTATGTACGAATGTTCTCCAATTCCAATACTCTCTTGCCTCTGCGTCTCATCAATTTCGCACCCAACCTTACGAGCAAAGGTGGTATCGATGATGGCGACTTCTGCACCAGTCAAAAAGCATAGTGGTCTTCTGAGTATTAACCTTACCGTCGGCTTTGGCCTGCTTAAACCACATGTTAGGCGAATAGTATATCCAGTAACCCCGTGACTCGGAGGGGAGTAAATTCAGCATCACAACCACTTCAGATCGAGAATATCCATTTATGCATATACTGTCCACCAGATAAGGGTCAGCACTGCTGCCCAGGGGTCGGCTGACGTAATCGTCAAACTTACATGTATTGTCGGTTACGTTATGCTTTGCTACTCGATTATCCTCCTCAACGACATATGCATGGATACTAACACTAGATCTAGTTTAACATCTTTTCCACCCGGATGGCAACATTCCAGTATGCTTGGTCGGGACATACCCCTTTTCATCCGGCTTTAGAACTCCTCAATGGGGCAGAGCCCAGCCTCGTGCACCTCCCCGCAAATCTTGCACGTGAACAGGAAGTGTTCAGCCGGATGTCCCTTCCTTTCGCACTTCTTACAGTTTCAGCTTCTGTCGTCGTGCTTAATAGATCCACAGTAGGTATACTTCCGTTTGGGGTAGTCCGGGTCAGCTCGGGCAGGAAAACGTTTGTGCTCACCCGACCCAGAGGCTGGACGGGACTACTGACCAGCTTCCGCCTAGAACTGATAACGGTATTGCTCTCCTTCCAATTGGCCCCCAGACCGCTGATATTCCTCTTCAGAAATGGTTGCCTCCGAATCCATTGCAACCATGCGGACAGCACGGGTGGGAGTGCGTTACTTCTTGATCCAGGTTAGAATGCGACCTGTACCTGCCCAATCCGACGGCTGCCTTGGGACCTCGCTTTTTCTCCCTTAGTACGTCCGTAGAGTCAATTTCAGCTCCGTGGTGATTTTTTAAACGTAGCAACACAAGCTGGTCTGCCAGTTCTCGGTCGTCCAGCGTGCTAATGAAATGATCCACACGTTACGGGCGAATTCCGACCGCTAGCATTCTCCTTGATTGGTATATTGGGCCTCGTTCCTGCAACATTTAGCCGGTAGAGGTAGAAGGGAGTCCAAGGGAGTCGCGTCTACTCTCTTCTTGGTATGGAAGTATTGACGAGCCACGGACATCCCAGACCCACCGTTCCGTTCATCGAAGGCTTCCACAAGTCATCCCGGACGCCTCGGCTAAGCTGCGGGATACTGTTATTTGCTGGTCGTTTCATTAGGTATCCGTATATCAAGCACTTCTCATAGTCCGGCGTCCGTTCTCTGAGAAATTCCGACTTCGTTTTGCTTAGCCATCCCCTGGCCTGGTCGTCGTCCATGTCTCGGCGAATAAAGTCCTTCAGTTTGGTTGTCGACGACATCAGGACCCTGGTTATCACCAATGAGTCCGGGTTGAAAGCCTGGGCTGAGACCATATTGGCACGGCGAGACATCTCTTATTCCAGGTCGTCCGGATCGTAGTGGCACCTGGCCGACCTCACTGACTTTATGTCGAAGTTACCTAGTGACGGTTTTCTATTAGGGGGTCGGCCAGATTGGCGGCCTGTACGACGGCCAGGTGGATCAGGTTGGGGTACACTTTTCTGAACCAGTTCCATATCCAGCGTTTATATGGTATAATTCTGGGCTGGCTTGGACGTCCGTTCTCCGCGGGGGGTGGACTGGCTGTGTGTCCCTGTATCTGGGCGGCTAACATTGTTCCGACGCTGCTCTTCCAGATACCTTTCCACCATAGCTGAGAAAATGTTCTGAATGTGGTCCGGCACCTGAGGACCAGCTTGGGACTCTTCTTTAATTCTCGAATCCATGTTTTCCCTCTTGAATATGGACCATCCACCTACGTCCGCACCTGGACGTTATGCTGGCTGGCTTCCTTTTAATCGGGTACATCTGGACTCTTAATACTTCCAAACTTGGTTGCCGTTGCCACGTGCGGTGCTCCCTTAGAACCAAGCATCATACGTGTAATACCCACGAATGAATCAGCCAAAGACACCTCCGAAGGGGAGAATTCGTATTCGGAAGAACCTGAATGTCCTTCGTTTGTTCGGCCGGCTACTGGCGGTGAAGGCGGAGTCGCCTTAATGGTTGCCGTCATCTTCTGAGGTTCAGAGTGACCCACTGACGATACCAGACGATCGTGAAGCGCACTGAATGCTTCCCTCAGTTTTCCGCCTCCAGGTCGAATAACTGGTTCGGGTCGAATACACCGGTAATAATGCCGGCTTGTTTCAGCTGTTTGATCGAACGTTCCTATAAAAGGGGCAAGTGGCCACCCGACATAGACGGGGGAGAGACGGGGCCTTTCAATCGAGAATTCTTACTTTCTCTATTTGGTGTTTTCATTATCACTTCTGCTCGGCGCAAGAAAATTGACGAGACGTGTTAAAAATCTTTTCTAGAATGTTTTTGGTTTCTTTGACCAATCAGAGCTTATTTCAGCGATGCGGAAAGATACAACACCTTGCATTTTTTTGTATGAAGGTTTTATATTTTGGTGTTGCATTCTGGTGCACGATACCACCGAGGGAGATGTATTCTGTATACGGCTGTTTGTCGTAAATACCACGACATAAGCCAAAGTCAGCTAGCTTAAGCTTCGTATTCTCGTCCACTAGAATGTTCTCAAGTATGATCTCACGGAGAAAAATGCCTTTATTGTGCATATGATCGAGCGATTTGACAAGCTGGTACATTAGAGACTGAATGAGATCAGGTTTTAGGTAGTTTCGTCGACCACGAATCATCTCGTATAAGTTGGCATCCATCAGCTCAAAAACAAAATCCATAACAAACTCCCAACTAGTTTTTGAAACGTTTTGATAGATATTTTGCCGTCTTTTGGTAAAGCTTCGCTTTCACCGAGGTTCAAGTCTTGGTATTCTTGGCTTATCGGGACCTTCACATGATTAGCATCTTTCGAAATCTCCAAGTATGCCGTCGATCATTACTTACTGTCTCACGCGGCAATGGCCATTACCGCGTGACGAGGTCAAGGCTATCGACGAGTTCTTTGAAACTCGTTGTAAGGGGGGACATGTGCGTGTCTACCTCACCGCACTCCAGTCCCACCTTTTGTGTCAAGAAATCCACGGGTGGGTGGGGAATCGTTCATGCTTTAACATGCTGAACGAGGGCAGCATCTCATTGGCCGAAACGGTTGACCCGGGCAGCATATCATTGGCAGAAACGGTTGACCCGGGCAGCATATCATTATCAGAAATAGTTGAACCGGGCAGCATATCATTATCAGAAATAGTTGACCCGGACAGCATATCATTGGCTGATATTGCTGGCTCGGTCAGCATTTCTCCTTGCCAATTTTCTGTCTCAACTTGTGGTAATCCACCTCCCGTAGCGCATACAAAACAGCAGCATAGACCGCGAAATCTTTAATGAAACGGCTGTAATAGTTCAAACAGCCCAAAAATGATTACATGACCTTTTATGACCGCGGGAAAGGCAGATTACTCAAAGACTCTAGATCTTTCGGATTAGCTTCCAATCCGGCAATTGAGCGCCCAAGATTCACCCAAAGTTTTGGTTCGAGTAATTTTCAGGAACCCATCCGTCCGCAAAAACTGGCTCAACTCTCGAAGGTAGTACGCCCGCTCTAGATCAGTCTCCGTGACTTTATGCGGGTAGATACCCAGCTTTTCTTCTTCCTCCTCAAAATATAGCCCATCCGGCATACTTCCGACCTGGCCTGCTTTATGAGTAAGGTGACCTGGCGCCAGGCCGGCCGGCTTTCCGCTTCGGTCGTATCAAACCTTCGGTTCTTCTTCTTTATTTCTTTTTTCTTATTTTACATCCATAACACGCACTTGTTTCTTCGGATCATGATCAAAACCATGATCCTTCCTCGGACGATAGTGGCCTGAACAATAGTCCGAGCCGGCTCTACGTGGAACGTTGCCGCCAGCACTATAGTCCGGGCCAGCTCCAGTTGGAGCCTCCAGGGGAGTAACTTCGACTTAATGTCAATTTCATACTTCCCAAATCCGAGTCGACTATCTCATCCTGTCATTTTCAGCAGCATTGGGGGCGATATTCCTTCCCCCAATGCACCCGACACAATATTATCAACAAATTAAATTGTCCTTGGGTTTTGCCCACATAGGACTCGCGTTGATATCCAGGGTCATCAAGAGGCCCGGGCACGCGCACCTTTTTTGGTGTAGTCGCGCTTGGAAATCCTTTCCGAGATGCGAACACCCACTGGGGGCTCAGATGACTGACTGCCGGGGGGGGGGTACTCCGTCCATCCAGGTCTTGGTTTGAGCCAGCATCAAGCTGGACGGACCGGTCACTTCCATCACCTCGGCCGTGATGGCTGGGATGATCCATTTTGTTTAATCTTACCTTGTGTACCCATCAGCAGTGGCGGTACGTTAATCGGGTGGACTCTTGGGCGAAAAGCAAAGCAGCCGGTTAAGGCAGGTGGATGAGCGTTAGGACTAGGGTTGTTCCTGGGCGGAAAGCTTCACCGAGGAGCAGCTTGGCGTTATAATTAGTTCTTGTATACCGCAAATGGACCGAGATTACTCAATCGGCCAGCCCAATTAAATACAATAAGGGGGGTACTCCAATCTTACGTGTAGTCATAAAATCCGAACAATACTCCACAATATTCCACAGTAAGCCAACAATTTGTCTTCCATTCTAATACAACTTAACCATCGTCTAAACACGGGCAACTTGAGTGAGTATAAAATTTTCAAGTGACTTCCGGTGGGTTCATTTTAATAACCTTCCCGGGAAAACCAATAACAAATAGAGGGGTTCTTGTTAACCCTCTGCTGTGATCCAATGACAATTTGTGTCTTAAAAAGAGAAACGTATACTGATTTATCGAGACTGGTCGGATGCAGCAGACGGATTCGTCGATTGAGGTAAAAACTTTCGTCTTAGGCTTGGGACGTGAATGAGAGACGGGAGGAACCCTCCACTACCCACGTGCGACCGATTGATTGGGAGTGGTCCTTGGCGGACTGTGTTGGAGACAAGGTCTGGTCAGAACTGCGATCGGAGTGCTGGTCGGCTTCTGCGGAGTTATCCAGCTGGAGATAGAGACGATCGGCCAACTCAGATAGCTCACCGAGGGTCCGCTGCAAGCGTCCAGGGTCGGCCCGAAGATCTATCTTCTTCATTTTGCTAAACGCTCTTCAATTTGCACCGTTAATTTAGTATTGGTAGCACTTGTCGGTCTCAATCCAACGACCTTTGGGTTATGAGCCCAACACGCTTCCTCTGCGCGAAGATCTCTCTGGGGAAGATCTATCTTCTTCTCCGACTGGTATACCCAGATCTACAAGACCCGCAACTGGCATATCCAATTATGTTCCTTGGTTTTCAGAGTTTCAAGTCAGAGATGCGTACGAACGAACTCCTGCCAGCTATCCCCGACATTTCCCTTAGAACGACGTAAGCTCTTCAATAGCACGCATTGGTCAGCCTGAGCGCCCGAAAGTTGGGAAAGAAGAATGTTATCAAGCCAAGAATTAGCAGGAATGATCAGGCTGACGCAGCTCTATAGAAGTTGAATGTAGCAAAATGAATCTTCATTAAATATATCCGATTGAATGGTCATTATATCGTCGTGTGACAGATGTCTACATCAACCTATTGCAAGCATTCTTCATCACCGATAATGCGTCTAGATGTACTACCAATGTAACCCATTTTTGTGGCACCCGCAAAGCTTAAATATTATTATGTCGCATACTGTGTTCCAAAAAATTTAAAGCGTTCGAAGCCACGGCGAAAAATGTCCTTATAAGGCAACAATCTTTAAATTGCTATGTCATCATTTGAGCAATTTAAAAAATCTTCTGCCCATGCTTTCAAAATAGCGCTGCGAAGCTATTCAACGACCTTAATTTCATCTTATCCAAGTGTGCTAGCCATTCCTTGATTAGATCAGAGGATGTTTTAAATTTATCCGTCATTGTATCTTCCGGTTGTGTTGAAACTCTTCCGACTAACAAAGAGCTTTTCAGGGGTGGTACTGCATTAGAATACCATAATAAGAATAGAAACCCACCGAGATGCCATTTCTATAGAGGGGTTCCAGTCTACTTGCGCGAGAATTCTGGTAGGGGTGGCTTTGGCTGGAAAAATCTCCTATGTGATTTACCAATAGCCCAGTTTACATTTTGGGGGCGTTTATAATCACCCCCAAAACCATAGACTCACCCCCAAATTACAGTAGAACTACGAAAAAACGAACAAAATCCACAGCTTTTAGAGGAAGAATATAAAAGAACCTGTTTCTTGGTTGTGAAGCTTGGCGTTTTCCACAACAATGTCACATACCGCCCCATGGGCGGCAGGAGGCAGTGCGTTTCCTGGGACGATCAGCAGATGCTTTCTTTTCCATATGATATCCTTCAGCCATCTGATCTCTTCCGGGGTGTTCACATCCGGGTCTCCCACTTGTAGATTGTCAATAGTAACCGCTGGTGGGCAGGGGGTTACCACAGGTAGCACCGCCATATGATCCTCCATGCCTTCAACATATAGCTCACCCCCTTCATGAATGCAGACTTGGTCAGCTTCGACTAATTCCGGATCCGGGTCAGCCGGATGGGTTGATCCACCTCCAGCTATTTCCGAGTTCTGATCGGCCGGATCGATCGATCCGCCTCCGGCTATTTCCGAATTCTGATCGGCCGGATCTGTCGATCCGGTATCATCTTCTTCATCAAACCGTCCGGCATCGGAGGTGACTGCACATGTGACTCTGCCTTGTCTTTTCTCCTAATCTTGTCGTCCGTCCATCTTCAGCGGGGTGAGCAAAACCAGTTCAGCAATCGGGGCAGGATCTCGGCCAATACGTTCAGCCGGATCCGGCGACGGCCGGCTCCGCGTCATTATCCTAGAAGGGGTCCGGTACTCTGGTTAGCCACCATTGGAGTCTGGTCCTCTTCCACTACTTACTCTTCGCTGACCACATCGGTGGTTGCCTGAAAGGCCAGGTTTTGCCACTCGATATAGCGTCTTGAGACAATAGTGACATAACCCGGCCGGCGGGGTACCTTGTCCTCGGCCAGCCAGATTCCAATGATCACATCTTCATGCAAGGTGAGGGGCCTTTCCGAGATATTGGTCACACTTATGTAGTTGAGATGACCATCCCCTTTCACAAACGAGGGCACCCAACACTCGCCCCTTGTCAGCCATAACTTACGCCGCCTGTCGTGTGGTCGTACCATTACTTCCACCGCTTTTCCCACTGGCACCGTTACAAACTGACCGAACTTGAGGAACTGGACGTGGACACCATATAAGGGCCGCCGGCCAGCCAGCTGGACCTGCACCTCATCCGGTAACGTCAATGCCCCATGCAATAAATCCAACCGTATGCCGGCTGGGACCATAAAATCCATCCCCAGAATTGCATCCTGCCCGGCCAGCTTACCTACCCAGGCGGTAAAGTAATACACCAAAGACCCAGCCAACGTAATCTTAACTCTTGTCCTGCCTTGGGTCATCTATGAACTTTCTCCAATGCCGATACACTCCTGCCGCTTCGTCTCATCTATTTCACATCCAACCTTATAATCAAAGGTGGTGTCAACGATGGACACTTCTGCGCCAGATTCAATAAGCATGATGGCCTTCTGTTTATTTTTTTACCATCGGCCTTGGCTTGCTTGAACCACTTATCCGGCGAATGGTATTTCCAATAACCTCTCGATTTAATTCGCCGGGTAATAAATTCAATTCCATAACCACTTCAGACCGAGAATATTCGCCCGCTCGTATACTGCTCACAGGAAGGGGTCAGCCGTGCTGCCCGGAGACCGGATGACGTAATCGTCAAACTTACATGTATTGTCGGTTACGCTTTGTTTTGCTTCTTGATTATCCTCCTTACCGACATAAGCATCGATTATAACACTAGACCACTCGGCCCGAACCAGACTCCAATCTGGCGAGCGATCTAGTTTTTAACATCTTTCCACCCCTGGTGGCAACATTCCAGCGTGCTTGGTGGGGACATACCACTTCTTCATCTGGTTATAAAATTCCTCGACGGGGCATAGTCCAGCCTCGTGCACTTCCCCGCAAGTCTTGTAGGTAAACGAACAGTGTTTCGCCGGATGTCCTTTCCTTTCGCACTTCTTGCAGGTCAGCCGCTTCCAACAGCTCCGGTCGTCATGCTTGATGAACACACAGTGGGTACATTTCCGTCTGGGGTAAACCTGGTCAGTTCGAGCCGGGAAACCCTTCGGCTGGCTGGACCCAGCTGACAGCCTGGATGGCTGACTGGCTTCCGCCGAGAACAGGTCCCGGTACTGCTCCTCCTCGGACTCGCCCCCAGACCGCTGGTACTCCTCTTCCGAGCTAGTCGCATCCTCTCTCGGGCGACCATGCGGACGGCTCGGGCCGTCCTGGTGGATGGCGGCCGGCTTCCTTGATCCGAGTTAAAACGGGACTTGAACCGGCCAGTTCCAACTGCTGCCTTGGGGCATCGCTTCTTCGCTCTTTGGTAGGTGCGCAGCGTCAATTCCAGCTCCGTGGTATTCTTCAATTGCAGTAACGCCAGCTGGTCCGCCAGCTCCCGATCGTCCAACGTGCTGATAAATGCTCCACATGTTCCCGAGTGGCTTCCGACCGGCTGGCATCTTCTTTAACCGGTATATTCGCCCTCATGCCAGCGATATTTAAGCGATGAAGATACTCCAGGGGGTCTCATCCGC
>MIQA02023401.1:0-14271 GCA_001887855.2 Sclerospora graminicola
TAACTTAATAACACATTTATTATCTTTTTTACCTTACAAACCTACGAGCGGTCACTACAAGTGGCGGTGCGGAGCAGAGCGCCTCTAAGTCTACAGGACTAAGTTGGACGCCTAAGCGGAAAAACAAGAGTGCACACAGTTTCTAGCCGGACTGCGGACACCGGACACTACATTGCTGGTGTCTGCTGCTTAGGATAAAGCCGACCTTTCTACAAGATATGAGCCCAAGACACTACGGGCTCTAACGCAAAATTTACCCTACTGGAAGTGACTGAAATTGAAGTTTTCTCGATACGATTTTTGTTCTCGTTTCAATTACTGGAGATTCTCGTGTGGATTACTGGTACCTTACGAATAAGTTTTAATTTTCGAATTTTAAGTTCTCGCTCTCGTGAAAGATGGATGATGAAAAGGCCGAAAAGGCAGAGAAGAACATGGAGGTTATCTTGGAATACCTCAAGCGCATGGACCGGCGCCTCGAGGCAGTTGAAGAGGCGCGGTCGCGAGGGTCGGCTACCAGCACGTCGCCAGGGTCCAATAAGGGATCCGAGTACGCGAGTGCGTTTAGGGACACCCTGAAAAACCACGGGCCGTTCGGGATGAAGATGACCCTAAACGACATTGGTGGTGAAGACGGTATTGGGAGCGGGGGTGGGTTGAGGGGCGGTGAAGAGGCCCCACCACCGATGCAAGCGCCGGGGTTGAACATACCGGGGATGGCGGTCGGAATAGGAGTGCCCGGAGTGGCAGCCGGCATGGGTGCACGTGGGAATTTAGGCGGCAACCCAGTGGCGAATGTGAACGGGGTTAAAATCCCAAGGTTAAGCGTGCAAAAAAATTTTGGAGCCGAAATTTACGCAGGCTTAGGGTCAGGCTTCAAGCAATGGGCATACCTATTCATTGAAGCTGTCGAAGTAGCAGAAATTGCTTCCGGTTTTGTGTGGAATGAGCGATTGAAGGTCAACAAGTTGGGGGAGCACCTGGAAGGTGTCGCACTCAGGTTCCAGGCCAATATTGGCACCTGGTGGCAGGTGTCACCAGGTTTGTACTTCGTACTGGAACAAATGATGAACGCCTTCAAGGTGAACATCTCGCACTACCAGACAGCTCAACTTTTCACCGCGAAAAAGGACCCCAGAAGGTCCTGAACCGAACATTTCTTGTACCTGGTTGCTCTAGCTCGCGAGAGCGATTAATTGTTGAGAACATTGTGAAATTCGCGGCACCAAGGCTAAAAATTGCGTTGATGGTGCGGTACAATCCGCAAAGACAGGACTACCTACAACACGCGCAGGAATTGATCTCTTGGGCGCAAGAACTGAACGACGAATCCCACAAGTTCAAGCGTCAAAATTTCGGGAGACCCGCAGTAAATTCCATAAACGAACAGGGCGGTAAACGCGCGTGTTACGGTTGTGGCCTTGAAGAACATATTAAGCAAAATTGTCCGCAGCAAGAGCTCAAGAGAGGACACCAAAAGAACGAAAAACGGGAGCGACAAGGCCCAAAAGATTCGGAGAAACGTTTCGTGTTATCCACAAGTGAAAGCGCGGCACAAGGTGTCGAAAGAAAGTTTTCGAAGAAAATTTGTGGATTGTGGATAGTGGAGCGAGTCGGCATTTAATATCCGACAAAGGGCTCCTGGAAAACGCGCGTGAATGCGGTCAAAATGACGCGCTAACGCTCCCGGATGGAGGGACACTGCAGGTGACCAAAGTTGGTCAAGTTACGCTGTGTACAAGCGAAATATCTGGAAGGAACACCAAGATTACACCTACGGAGGTCTTCTTTGCGCCAAAATTGGCAAAGAACCTCATATCCCTGGGCTGTTTACGTAAGAAAGGGTGCATTTAAGAGATAATGGAAAGAAAATGGAATTAGCCCTTCGAAATCAAGTCTTATTCGATGTTGAAGTTTACGGTTCTGTGTTTGTGGCTTATTTGCGTGCGGACAGACCGCTTGATTGCACCAAAACATTCTCGAATATGGTCATGAATGTAGCCCAAAGTGATGTAGGGGATGAAGTGCAAGAAGGCACCCTACATCACTTCCATGCGCGGCTCGGGCATATCTCCTACGACGCAGTCGAAAAATTGGCCCGAGATCCGAGGTCAGGCATCAAAATTACGGACCATTCACGTCCAAATTGCCTGACCTGCGCAGAGGGAAAGGGGCACAAGTCGAAACAGCCCAAGCAAGACTCTGGAAAGCACACACAATTGATCGCGTGGGTGGGGTGATATGCAGCGATTTGAAAGGCCCGATAACCCCACGCGATCGGCGTGGAAATAGATTTCTCGTAGTGTTTGTGGATCACTACAGCAATTACGTGCGCGTTTTTGCGGCACGAACGAAAGATCGTGCCGCAAAGATGTTCGAGCATTTCTTATGCTGGTTTGAAAAGAATTCGACTGCCGTATTCACGTTTTGCGCACAGACGGTGGAGGAGAGTATCGGACCGTCGATTTATTTTGCAAGCAGACGGGTGTGCGGCGCCAGATTACTGAGGCCGGCACACCAGCGTCAAACGGCAAGGCCGAACGAATGAACCGGACCATTTTTAACATGGTCCGGTGCATGATTTTTGGATCGGGTGTGCCCTTAACTTTCTGGACGGAGGCGGCGGAGTATGCCACGTACATACTCAACCGCAGGCCGACCAGGGCAAACCCTGGAAGGGCACTCCCGATCCAGATGCTTACGAAAAAACCGACGAATATTGGAGACATTGTGGTTTTTGGATCCCCGTGCATGGTATACAGGGATCCGCGTTCGAAATCGCTTGCGAAGCACGCAGAGAGGGCTCTGATTTTGGGGAAAAGCGACGAAACAAAAGGATACAAAGTTTTGTTGATCGTGTCGTAACGACTACAAGACACGTTACGCAGATTGAAACTCTGAGTGACACCGCAAACAAGCAAATCACAAAGCTGCTGAGTGACCCCGAAGAAGGGGCACCTGAACGCGAAGCGCATGCGAAAGCCGCGAGACCCAAGCAAGATGGGTCCACAGGGCGCGTCAAGGAACGTGAACAGGCTGGAACACGGAAGTCAGGCCGCAAGATGAAGGCGACACCGAAGGCGGCGGCGCTCGAGAAGTTAAGACAAAAGGGGAAGGCAAAGAAGAAACCTGAGGACCGGGTAGGCATTTCGGAAGGAGACAAAACCGAAGGTGCCCCGGCAGGACAAGTACCAGGCGCAGCGATCCCGAAAACTTTAAGTGAAGAGGAAGAAAATCTCCTGTGTGCTTTTGCGGTTGTCGAGTCGGGGGCGGGTGAAAGCCGTGCAGCGGCGTCCGAACCCGACCCGACGAGCTATTTCGAGGCCCATAAGGGCAAGTTGTCGAGCGAATGGAAAGAAGCAGAAGACGCCGAATAACGATCTCTGCAGAAATTGGGGACTTGGAAAATTGTCCGGAAGAGGGACGACAAGAAACCCTTGCCCACGAAGTAGGTATACAAGACCAAGATGAAGGCTGATGGGACTGTTGAGCGCCGAAAGGCTCGGCTCGTAGCCCGGGGCGATCGCCAAATTTTCGGTGAAGATTATTTCTTTACTTTTTCAACGGTGATGGATTTAAATAACGTGAAGATGATTTCGGTTATGGCAATCATCTGGAAGGTGCCTGCACGGCACGGTGATGTTCCTAGCGCTTACCCGAAGGCAGCTACAGAAGAATATTGTGAAATACATCTAAAGGTGCCGAAAGGAATGGAGATACCGAAAGAAAAACTCGAAGAACTAGGCACAAAGACGGAAGTTGAAGTGGTACTGAAGTTGGAAAGAAATCTCTATGGATTAAAGCAGGCAGGGCGTCTCTGGTACGAGTTACTGAGAGACACCCTTGTGGAGTTAAAGTTCATGCAGTGTCTCACTGACACTTGCATTTTTGTCCGAAGTGATGACAGTGGTTCGGTCCTAGTGGGAGTCTATGTTGACGACCTACTAGCGACCGCCACTGATGAAAAATTGGTTGAAAATTTCTTTAAAGAAATGGCTGTTCTGGAACTGAAAGACCTTGGAAAGGTCGAGAAATTCTTGGGTATGCGGATCGGAGGAGATCCGGAGACTGGATATTGGATTGACCAAGAGATTACAATTGACGAAATGTTGGATAAGCATGGCCTCAAGGATGCGAACATCGTGAGGACCCCAGTTATGGAGGATGAAATTCCTGAAAGTTTGGACTCACGCCTAACGACGATTAAGGACGGAAAAAAACCTACAATCAGGGAATTTCAATCGTTGAATGGCAGTCTATTGTGGATCTCACGGTGTTCGCGTCCGGCCATTGCATTTTCAGTGCACAAGGTGACGAGGCGGACACATGCGCCGACATTTTTCGATTTCAAAATGGCGAAGCGAGTCGCAAGGTACCTCAAGGGTACAGAGACTCTGAAATTGAGACTGAAACATGATGGTGGCGAAGCTATGCCTGTGCGCATAGTTAGCTACAGTGATGCTGATTTTGCGGCCGATAAGGGCGATCGCAAAATCATCAGCGCGAGTGTGATTTTCGTAAATGGCATTGTGACAGGATGGAGTTGCAAGAAGCAAGGTGCAGTTGCGCTTTCGACAGCCGAGGCAGAATTCGTGGCTGCCGCTGTCGGTGGAAAGCAAGCTCTGGGGATAAGAGAGTTGCTTGGTGAAATTGGTGTAAATTCACGGGCGCCGATTGTCTTGAAGATAGACAATCAGGCTGCCGTTAAACAATTGTTAAATGAAGCAAGTGCTGCAAGTACAAAGCACGTTGATGTGAAATTGAAGTTCGTGAAAGATTACACAAGGAACGGCAAGATGAGGCCGGAGCACGTATCGAGTGCTGATATGGTGGCCGATCTTTTGACGAAAACGTTGAGCGCTGCAAGTATTGGAGAGTTACGTGACCAAATTGGATTGATTTAAGTTTTCTTTATTGATTCTTATCGGTTGTGGTTGAAACTAGCTGGCATCACAAAGCTGGATGGTATAGAATGAAGTTACGTACCTGTGGCGATGTGGAAAATTGCATGTGGTTGCATGGAGGTCCCGGAGTTTTGGAAGGAGTGTTGGAATTCGAAGACAGTTTTCAGTGAAAATGAAATTCCAAGTTAGCAAAACAGCGTGGACCACTACATACAAATTTAGGTTATAAAGTACGATTCAGAACTTAATAACTTAATAATAACTTACATTATTATCTTTACCATTACGAACCTACGAGCGGTCACTACAGGTGGCGGTGCGGAGCAGAGCGCCTCTAAAGTCTACAGGACTGAGTTGGACGCCTAAGCGGAAAAACAAGAGTGCACACAGTTTCTAGCCAGACTGCGGACACCGGACACTACATTGCTGGTGTCTGCTGCTTAGGATAAAGCCGATTTTTCCTACAGGTCTTACCCGCAACGCGCTATCACTTCAACACGTCTGACAAAAATAAACCACAATAGTAGTCGTTATCCTCAATAGAGCTCCTGCCTTAATCTGCTGCATAGAAAAATCACCATTTGTGTGCCACTGGGAAGACAAATATTTACGGCTTAAGTTTATGAACATGCACAATTAAAACAGCTTTATTTATGTACCTGTCTCGATGCGATTGGCTTAAAAGTGCCAAAATAGTGACAAAAAAACTTAAATACCCATTTTGGCGCCATAATCTGATGAATTACGTTATGCATATATTCATATTAACTACAGTGCGCTAAAGACAGGTAGAGTGCAGGACATTAGTCTACCACCTCATCGGGGTATTCTGACACCGACCGGATTCCAAGCGCTTTCTCAGGTATGTTGGACATTGGTCAAGCCCCTGGTATCGCGTCATTCATACGACTCACTTGAGAAGTTGCTGCTGCACTCTTTTTATTTTCGAGCAAGAGAATAAGAATTTGTTAGTACGCGAAGTGAAGTCGACGTGGTGATTTAGATATAGTGCCGTTGTTACTATTCAACTTTTGGTTAATACAGCAACTTCAAGCTGTGCTCAGCGATTAATCCGGCAAAAAGGCACGGTCAGTGTGTCGAATCACAGTTAGCAATCCTTTTTTAAAAGCTTCGTAACACGAATACGATGGGAGGCGTAATGTATCTGTGTTATACTCCATAATAGGATACATCGCATCATGGTCTAACTCACCATCAGTTTCGGGAAAAGAGGCAATCGTAATGCGACCAAATTCGCCCTCAGACCGAAAAAAGCGATCGTTTATTAGTTGATAAGTTTCAGCCATGAACAACAAGAGAAGCTGCTGATCTTCACTCACAAGCTCGCTTACCAGTCGAGGTAGCCATATCATAGCGCTATTTGCGCAATTTTTGTCTTCTATGAAAATTTTCCAGTTAACAGCAGTACTCCAGTCAATCTGCAGAGCATTAAACTTGGCCTCCGGGCCGTTGAATAGCACGCGAAGATCTTCCGCGTGGAAAAGTTCGAGAGTTGCAGGTAAGACAGCCTCAAACCCCGATACAAAGGATGATCCAGCAGTCTTCCAAAGTTTGTATCGCGCCAATTGATGGTTCCCTTTGCAGCTGATACAACGTAAAAATGCTAGATCGAAATCAAATATCCCGCTCATGGAAACTGCAAAAAGCACAAAATGCGCGGCTAACTCTCCCAGTAAATAAAATTCCAGCAGCTTCGCACCCAAATCTTGCTTGCTATAAGATAAGAAAAAATCATCTAAATTATAACTACATGTAGATTCGCGCGTTAGTAGTAACCCAGGCACTTCTTTCCGCAGTCCAGCCGCCAAGTGAATCAGAACCAGTTTTAAATTGTCATCAGTACCCTGGCTATCCGCACCACTATGCTCAATGGAGAAAATCATCGGCATGCGAAAGTCTTCTGGCTCAAGACATTTTCCCATTTTAACAAACTGCCTCCAAAAACATCCACTTTCTCGCGAGAAAACAAATTTGAGTTTCCTTTGGCCCCTCAAATGAGTATCAGTATAAGGTTTTCCACTTGCAGGGTCAATTGAAGAAGAACTCTTGATTGAGGGAATGATTTTCATCCTAACATATTTTATCTTGTTATCCAGTGTCGAAGCAAAAACGGGTTTGACAGCAAAAGTCCTTCCATTTGCTCGATTCGCTTTATATCAATTTGACACCAATCATTGAGAATATCAAAGCAAGTCGGTTCGCTGGCTACAATTCGCAGCAACTGACGGACAAGCCCTCGCAGCGGATATTTGCCCAGCATTTGTTGCAGCGTTGAAAGTTGTTGAGCTAGCTTATAGTGCATTAGTTCTTGGACACAAGAAACACTCAGGGTGCATAGCAATGGAATTCTCCCGTCATTGTCTTTTGCAACAACATTTAATCCTTCAAGCAAAAGTGCCCGAATACTTAGCGAGTAATTTTCTTGCGCCGCAACGTGAAGTGCAGTCTGTCCAGATCCTTTTGCCGCAAGATTTACATCAAATAGTCCAGCTTTGCACAAACGTGTGATAAGATCATAGCAGCCCGAGGCTGCAGCGAAATGAAGTGGAAACCATCCATTAGTTGCTCTCTGGTTCAAACAGTCCCCGAATACGTCAATCTCTAGCATAAGTGATATCACATCCATCGTACTTTTGCCCACTTCACTAGCGTAACTGGTCTTCTGTCGCATAGAATTTGTAACAGTCTTGCACAAAATCATTATTGGATTCAGACCCTCGCTGGACTTCTGGAAAACCATCGACGATCGAGCAGCAAAAATAATTTGACAAATTCTAGCTGTATAGCGATTGATAGCCTGGCACGCGTAGTGAATGGGAAAGTTCGAGTCAAGATCTTTCATGCCGATAAGAGCCGTATCGTTCTGCATGAAATGGATAGACAGTTTATTGACCTTTGTTGATTGCAGCATATAGTGAAAAGGCATGCACCCCCGCGAATCTGGATGTAAAAGAAGTTTTTCGTTATGCTTGAGAAGAAAACGGCAGCAAGCAATTGACTCTCCATGTACGGCGTGATGTAGTACGTTCCGACTGTGTAAATCGGTGGCAAAAATATCAATCCTACACTCAACTACTAGGTAGTGTAAGCATTTTGTAAGACCATTTCGTGCGGCATGCATTGCCAGGGTCCTATTCTCGTAACGCGTGTTCTTTGAGTCCAAAGAAAAATTTGTCACTTCTGTGTCGCTTTTCAGCAACTTCATGACCTGCTTCAAGTTTCTACTGTCACAACATTGGAATAACCAGTCCATAATATGCCGGGACGCTTTCACACAACGTGCCTGGTACGACTCCGGTTGACAACGAGAACAAAGATACCTGGGTGGCAGGTTTTCAAATTTTGACAAAAAGCCCACACAGTCAGCGTGCTCCCAAACACAACATTCTTTGTTCCAGCATTGTAGCCACTGCCCACGGTATTTCCCAACTAACGTGATCCCACAAGGGCATCGAATTTCACCATAAGTATTTGAGAGCGCTATGTCGCCGTCATCGTCATCATCATCATCATCATCATCAACGTCATCAAAGAATTCTGCTTCACAGTGTCTACTTGCTGCATCAAGAACTTTCGATGCGATTGGGACAGTTGGTACCTGCAGCTCTACATGACTACCTTCTTCATTGTCGCTATCTGAATGACGCGTAAGGTCAATGTTTTGTCTGCTACTGTTCATTCCACTTTCATTGAATTGATCAGACTTGTCTCTAACTTCTCGCTGCTGCACAGATTTAGAGTCCTCTGGGCAGTTGCTTTGAGACACGCTGCGTCGAGGACCACGTTGTGGTGGCTGTGACAATTCAGGAAGCTCATAATCATCTTCATCTTCAAGTTCTACTTGAGAGTATAGTAGTCGCTTTCGGCGGCGCTTACGAGGCTGGATATCTTCGCAAACTTCGCTATCAGCGCTGCGTCCTAATATTATTTCGCTGCTGAATCTGGCGGAAATACTCGTCGTCACCGTTCCTGGCCCATATATTTTTTAAGTGAGAATTATTTGGTTTCGTCCGATGCGATGCGGAGGTGGTAAAATCATCACTTTGAAGCCCCATGCGTTGGAGCGGTATTTCGCTTGTATTTTCTTTTGAAAGATGGTTCGATGATTCTTGAGAGGATTTCGCTTTGTACGATTTATTTTGCATTAATGTGCATCGCAAATCTTCTTGGTCCTTTTCACGATTCCGTCGTTCTTGTTCTTTACGCTGTATTTCTAGCACTTTTTCTTGATCCTGCTGTGCCCGAAGTCGCTGCTGGTATTCCTTTTGCCGTTTTTGCAACTCTTCGCGCACTTTTTGCCGTTGTTGCTCATGTTGAAGACGTCTTTCGTTTTCTAGTCGCTTAGCCTGATCCCTAGCCTGTTGCTGCTGCAAATGCAAGTTTACCGCCGTCATCTGCCGGGTAAGCTCTAATTGCTCTTGATGTTCTTTTGCGAGTCTTCGTTGCTCAAATTCACGAATAAGATTTTCTGGTGGGTCCGATGCTGCTGATGCTGCTGATGCTGCTTGTTGTGTTACACACGACACAAACGGTGCTGGAAGCGAATTTAAAGGAGGTGCGGAGCTCACCAGACGCTCTGGCTTGACATGTGCTGGATCTGACGCTACTACAGCTTGTTGCTGTGACTGTGACATACTTTTATTTACTCGTTTCTGGCTCAGCTTCTTGTAAAACTCTACAAACTCGGGGTGAAAAATCCAGAGTTCCACTTCTGTTTGGAACGCCTGGAGGTTTCCCTGTTGTACGCGAGAATGGAAGCCCCATGAGTTGATGCTGTTGACGTAAAATTCTTGAAGCAAATTTGGCGCGAAAAAATTCACAACCTCTAAAGGAAGCCATGTTTCCATACCGGTGCGCCAGCGCATGAGTACAATTTCCCACTGTTGGCCTTCGCTTCTCGAGCACTGCGCGAAATCCAATACCTTCACGAGATCTCCACGTGCCATCCGAGGAATACTTAGCACGTTCTTATTGGGAAGGTCATTTAATGCGAAGGCTGTAACGCTAGTTTTGACGTAAACGTCTCCCTGTGTAGACATGACAATGAACTTTCGTTTGAGCTGAAAGCGAGTATACCAGAAGCGCCGTCGTGGATCTGCGTGAATGTACAGGCATCGAACAAAGGTCGTCGGAATTTGTGACCGATAGCGAAGGTCTCCAATGCGCGGAAGCACGATACGCGGTCCGAGGCCCTTTGGCAACGATGGGTACACCTTCGTTCGAATGTCCATCTTGCTGGTGAAGAGGGAACTGTACTACTTCACTGTAGTATACCAAGAGTCACTCTGTCGAGGTAACATGATATGTGAAAAACGCTTGTTGCTTATAAAAATATTAATATAATACTGAAGCAATGTCCCGCGCGCCGACCAAACGGAGTGATGGGGATAGCCACACGCTCGGATACCCAATAGATGGCAAACAAGAGGTGCGCGTGAATGTGCGACGGCACACCACTGGTGTTGTGACTTTCGGTGATACCGGCGATCTGTGCACGGAAACGGACGATATTGACGTGAATCTGGTGCACCAAGACGCGCTTAAGCAGATCGCTCGCCATGGTAGCGTATTATTTTCCGGAGGTGTGGCTGGAAGTATTGGCAAGACTGTCACAGCGCCGCTTAGCCGTCTCACGATCCTTTTCCAGGTGCACAGCATGGTGTCCACGCGGCACACCGACCGGTTCTCCCCTTCCGTGGGTAGTGCGTTTACCAAGGTGCTAAAGAATGAGGGCTTGCTAGCTTTTTGGAAAGGTAATGGTGCCAGCGTATTGCACCGATTTCCGTACTCGGCCGTGAATTTCTTCACGTTTGAGATGGTAAAAAACGGTATTGTCGCGCAGAATCACCCGGCGTTCACCCAGAACTCGTGGACCACTATGTTTGCGTCGGGCGCGCTAGCCGGTGCGACAGCGACTGTTGCATGCTACCCGATTGACCTCGTTCGAACGCGATTAGCGACACAGCTTAACACAGATATTCGCTATAGAGGTATTCGCCATGCAGTACAGCGCATTAGCGCTGAAGAAGGTGTGTTAGGGCTTTACCGCGGCATGGGTGCTACGCTCATGGTCACGGTGCCAAATTTGGCGATTAATTTCGCATTGTATGAATCGTTAAAGGATTACGCGCGGTCTTTTCGTCGTAGTCAGATACTTTCACGTGAGCAGCACATCGAAGAGCAACAGGTGGCAAAGTTGCTTGCAGATACAACACACCTAAGCGTTACAGACACGCTACTGTGTGGTGGCACGGCCGGCATTGTCTCGTCATTAGTGACATTTCCGATCGATGTGGTGCGCCGCCGCTTGCAAATATCGGCTATTCACGCAAAGAATGCAGGTATTCGGCCGACGCCAGCAGGCATAGCATCGGAACTGTTCCAGACACAAGGCATAAGTGGATTTTATCGTGGACTAACGCCGGAGTTAATGAAGGTTGTGCCAATGGTAGGCATAACCTTTGGCACATTTGAACGACTTAAAACGATACTGGTTGTGGAGGATAAGAGTTGAACCGGAAAATGTATACTTCGATGAATGTCTTACAGAGCGATTTTTCAGTCGAGGCAGACGTGCACGGGTCCGTAGGTCATAAATTCTAGAGCTGACGACGCGGCAAATATAAAATGGAGCATATAATCTGGAGCGTGTTGTGGTTATAGTTAACAAATTGTAGCATCAACATTCTCCTTCTACCAGTGGAAGGAGCAGCATGATTGACGGCTACAGTTCAATCTAAATAGATGATCAATTGCTGATAGGTTGCGATTCTGTTCGTTCTTAGTATAACGCAAGTCAGCCGATCGATCAATCAGCGAATCTTCGGCGCCTTTGAATCATTAACTCTGCGTCGATTTATGTGGCCATATCGTCTGCTGGATTGGCATGGCTGTAGAAAGGCCGTTGTAAAAGTTAAAAGCTAAATGAGATGATGGTCCTTGTGATGTCAGTAAGAGGTACAGTGCGTTCAAATATAGGTAAGGATCATGTCGTTAGATCGAAACAGAAGAAATCTTGCTGGGTCGCGCAGGCCCCCACTCGTTTTCCATTTGTGTGAAGACGCCCTCAGGCGGCGGCATGCAAAGCTCGTTCTCCCAAGAGACAGTTTCAATCTCATCCGTGTGTTTCCACGTGAGGATTACGGTAGCACCTTCATCTTTTTCAAGTAAAGAGTTGATTTGCCGAAGCACCTGCCCCCTGGACTTGTTCATGACCAGTCGGTGGTTAATGGCGTAGAGAGTGTCTCCAACGCGCAGACCGCAGCTGGCCTCAGCAGGGCCTTTTAGTCCATACCAATTGTTTGGTTGCGGTCCCTGAGCATGGTCTCGGGGGACAAAGCGCTTTCCGTCAAGTCTATAAAAGTCAGTGATCACAACCTCTGCGTTCTGCGTAATCCGGTTGCCGCGCGTCTTGACCACGAGACCTAACCGTCGGAAAAAGTCCTGCTTGCGGTTGCCGGGAATATCTAAATACGGAAGCTGCGCTCGAGGTCCAATCTGCAGAGTGTCTGAGTCTCCGCTTACGCGGACCTCTGTCTGCCGGTCGTGGCTGAGGCTTGTCGCATATATAGGGGCGCCGTAGAAGTCCCCACGGGTGGGTATACCGTTACGGGACACTCCTTGACCCATAGTAAAGGTGAATGGTAGATCCCTGAGACGACGGAGGCACTGTTATACTGCTTCGGTTGAAACTCAAGAGGGGTGCGAGAACGCTAATGTCTCGCTTCGAGTTACTGATATTGTACTTGTGTTTGTTCGAGGAATTGAAGGTGTGACCGTCAAGACGGATTTACATACTATTACCAAGTGAGAAACGTTGCTAATGCAACTGACTACCAAGTAAAAACGAACTGAGTAACAACGAACATTACGTGACGCACACAATTGTTTATAGTGTCTGAATTTTAAGGGAATATTCCAAAAGGTGACTTAAATCCAGTCAAAACGTGACACAAATGATTTCAAATGGTTAAAAAGAGAACTGAGGGTCTAAAAAAAATTGTTTTAACCAGAGGTGGGTTACGGCAGAGGATCCACAATAGAAAAGAGAAGTTCTTAGAGGAACTCGGATGCCCACTAACCCGGACGACCAACTATCGGAGGGGTACCCCGTGAATCCGGATCGATAGATTGATCGGGCGGATCACCGGTAAGGGTGATCGGCCCGATCGACTGTATTGGAAGACGCAAAGCCATTCGGCTGACCGGAGCTTTATCGAATCCGGCACCATCCGTAAACCGAGGTACAAACCTCGTCTTTGGCGGTGGACGCGAACCACTCGCGACCATCTGACTGGGGGTGGTCCATGTAGAATTGGTTGGGGGCAGGGTTGAATCCGAGTCGCGATCGGAGGGGCTGCCCGGTCGGGGACCGAGGAGATCGCCCAACCCTGACAACTCGCCGAGATTCTGCTGTAGGAGAGTCAGGTCAGCATGAAAGTCTCCCAGTTTTCTCTCCAGCAGCTGTGAGTCGCGCGCAACCAGCAAACCCAGTTGTACTTCTTGGCTTTCAACGTTTCAAGTTGAAACTTCTCGCGAACCAGTTCCTATCGACAATTCTCGACCTCCCTCTCCGAACGGCGTAAGTTCTCTTCCAACGCGCACCGATCGGCTTGAGCGCCCGAAAGCTGAGTCGAGGGCAGCCCGATCTGCTCCTCAGCACGGGCAACGTGCTCTTCGAGACGGGTCACCTCCTGGGTCGCAATGGCCATCTCGTTCACGACCTGATTATGACCCTGGCGGTGAACCTATATCCGTTTGACCCGACGGATCCCATCGCCAATGTTTTTTGGAGAGTGTAGATTTGATGACCTGGAACAAGCAGAACAAATGCGTGATTGATAGTTCATGTGGAAAAGGACGAGATTTGGACTTGAACATACTTTATTTGCGGACTGAGCAGCATAAGGCTTCGCTGTCCAACTGTAGAGCGCCGTCGGTGTCAGGGGCCTCCTTCAATTGATCTCTTTCGGCCTGAAGGTCGGTAATTTCTGTCCGAAGCTACATGAAGACGAGTTCGGTCTGCGCGACCTCTTCCGACGCTTGCATTTTGGCGCAATCGGCCGCAGCAAAAAAACGATCGCTATCAGCGGTCAATGCCTGAAGTTGGCTCTCCATCTCTGACCGACCCGGATTAACTCTGATAAGGAGGTCATAATCTTTGCGTAAGTCATTCAGACTAATTTCCGAATTCCGATCCTGATGTTTTGCGGTCGCGGCCTGGTGGGTCACCGACTGGTGATATGTGTCTTTCTCTTGAGGTCGACCCGGTCGGCAAGTTGTGCTCAGATCACTTCGCCGGACATGGAAAGAGAAGCCAACTCCACGCCCTGAGAAATCATCCGGT
>MIQA02023402.1:0-10575 GCA_001887855.2 Sclerospora graminicola
CCCTGATTTCGCATTCCGGTAACCCTCAATAAGGTCATTTTCATACCCTCCTAAACAGCGGATTTGGGACAGGCAAATAACTTAAATTCGACAATACTTGTTATAAAATTAAATCTCTTTTTGAAAGATTTAATTTAATTTTAAATATGGTTCAACTCGCATGACATGTTCGAATAGGTAACATAGACGTTGAGGCAATAGGATACCCGTCACGATTGACGAACGCACATAACTGTACCACTTAAAAATATTAAGAAGACTACCCAGATGATCCCTCCTTTTGCACTCTGGAATTAAAATGAGCTGAAGGAACTGCTGAAGGTGTGGAAGAAGACTGGTTATAAGTACACTGGCGCCGCGTATCGCAAAATTGCCATGGATTCTTATTACGGCGGCATGGAGAATGTCGGAAACACTACCATTGTGGGTTCGTGGCTGTCGTATGTACGAGTACATGGAACATGTGAAGGCTCACGAATACTACCATCAACGGCACTCAAGCTACGAGTCAGTCGCCATTCGAAATCTGGCTGAATGAAGCTGTCACAGTACACGTAGAACGTAAGCGCGAAGCAGCCATTTCGCGAAGATTACAGCCGTCTGAGAGAAGTGCTGGGTATGTTTACCCCGGCTATCGGACCACTTGCCCAAGACAAGTTGGCAACATCTTTAACGATCGAGCCACAAAGATTTAACCAGACACAAGAGATTGTCGCGGCTGTAACGTACTCGAAAGCTCCTGAATTCATTCGTATGGTAGAACTACTGCTGGGTAAAGCTGATTTTCACAAAGCACTTGATATGTACCACACAAAATACGCGTTCGGTAATGCTACGAGTATGGCCTGGATCGAATGCATGCCTGCGAAACTTGGCAAAAACTTGGTTAAACCGACCGGGCCACACAGAAGTGACGTACTCATCGACATACCAGACCGAGTCTAAGGAATTTATTGGTGATATTTCGTAGACTGGTTTAGAGGACAAAGCTGCCGACAACAATGGACCTTGGGAAATTCCGAACGACTGGTCGCTCGTTAGGATTGTAAGGTGATGAAAAGTGGTGTTTTCCTTATGAAAATGATGTTGTCCCGAAAGTGGAGGAGGAACCGGATTTCCTGCTTTTGCCCGCGGGTGGTCCTTCTTTGGTAAGTCGTAGCAGACAGATTTATCGGTAGCGCCGCTCAACAAAGCAAGCACTATCCGACTTGGACGCTGTGAACAAATACCAGGCTTACCCCAGCGTGGCAGATGCGGAAAATGCAAAACTAATTGAAGGATTACTGAACGGCAACGAGAAAGTGGAAATTTCGTCTGCCTTTGTAGCGTTGCACGGTTTGATCCTCTTCTCGGACAACCTGTCTCCTTCGGCACGTGCTTTAACGGTTCTGGAAGTCAAAACTATCCCCACTCGTGACGATCTAAGTCACCACTATGCTGCGATTAAAGAGGTGACCACGGCGTTGCTTTAAGCACTGTAGGCTATTATTCGACAAAAATCGAGGCGGCATACACCAAGCTGTGCGCCGCGGCTCACCCCGACCTGCATTTAGAGCAGTTCCAGGAGCGTGCTCTGAGGCGTCATATGCTACTGCTTATTGTCGCAGTTGGAAAAACACAAACTAAACACCATTCTGGAGACGAAACAATTAGCAACGGTAGCAATTGTTCTGCTTCCATCCTTGGAAATGAAACGATAGCAGGGTTTTGTCTAAGCGAACCTTTCTAGTCAAAAAGTACGCAGTATGTACAGTGTTTTATTAATACGCAACGAACTTTTTTCCCGAATCGCTGCTGGTGATGAAGCTAAATAGAGCTTGACGGCTTTGGTTTCTGAAGTACTGCAATATTTTGAAACGATACCTACGTATCAAATTGTTGTTTCCAAGTCCCTGTGGTAGTTGTTTTTCTACAGTTGATTGCACTTATATAAATGCATCTTAAGATGTTACGTTGGAGTATACATAGTCTGATGTTAAGTGCTCGCGGATAAGTTACATAGAGCTTGTTGGTTTCAAAGGTATCGTTTAAGTGCTGAGGATTGTGCAACATGACAAAACGTGAGGCTGACATACAAGTCTAATAACACGTGGCTAGTTTGTAAGTTGTGCGCACACACAAACACCTGCTCTAATGATTTAAACGATTCTGATTGCATCGTCTTCAAAAATTTGAATTTGCACACTGCCTTAACTCAGTACAACTGCTCGTCTGACTCGCAAAACCCACGCTATTTCTGCACGACAAAATTAGTGTGGCCTATACTAATTTCGCAGCGACATTATTGTTGTAAAACGTAGTCTATTTAGTAAATTTTTACTATTAGCTACAATAAAATTCCGTAATGCTCGATGTAAACCTTCCTCTGAACGATACTCGTCCCGTCGTAGCGGAAGTAAAAAATTTTGACGACCAATTGGTCGGTCTTGCTCGAGACAAATCTGTAGTCGTATTCCTCGTAACCTCGAATCCGGACGCAACTTTTCGTACTCGATCACTGCTTGAACTTGCGCTAAAGTCTTTTTCCATAGAAAACCAAAATGCTCATGCTCATTCCTTCGTATTCCTTTGAAAACGTGCTCGTTTCGAATCTGCCTTAACCATGTCGAACCAATCGAACAAAACGCCCACCATAATCGCGACATCTCTTTACTGCACGCTTTGGCTTGGTGCCCACGTCGTTGAAATAACCTCTTCATAATTACCGGCGAAATTGGTGGCGCTTGCCGTGTTACAAAATGCCATTTGAATGGGTCTAAATCCTCCTGATTCCCCCACCAACCGTTCCATAAGCTTAAGATGCGTGTCCAGAATTTCTGCGCACGCGTACACCCCCACACAATATGTGTGAACCCTTTCCCGGGTGCTGTACAATGATCGTCCATTGTGCACCCGCCTTGTGATGAATATCCATCGTAAAAGCAATTGAGTTGGAACGTAGCCATTCGATACAAGCACCAACGTTGATAATCAGTCAACATATGATCATGTTTCCAAATGTCCTTCGTCGTCTGTTCCTGCACAAAATCATTCCATGTATCACTCTCTCGTTTTTGCTGCCATCTTGTTTCCATTTTTCGTAATGTCTTCGATACTATACGGTAGTACAGTCCTCGAAAAGTCCGTCTTAGCCAGTTTTTGATGGAAGAAGGACGCACATCTGCATACGCTTCCCATGCGATACCGTGAATGTCAGGATGCGCATCGAAAACTAAGCCATGCGGCCTCTCGGTCTCGTTAGCATTACCGGTCTGCTGCCCCTGCGTAGACATCTTGATGCAGTCCCAATACAATCCATATTGACGTTGTTGTAATTCGCACTGGTTTACCGTCCGTACATCCACGCTTGTTACCTTCCGCATGTCTTGTACTGTCCTGTGCATGTTTAGCCATTGTTTTGGTGTCCATAGTAATCGTAAAGGTCCTGGCTCCCCCAAATATTGGCCTACTTCTACCCGCGGTGAACATAGGATGATCGTTAATAGCCATCTTCCGACTTTCGCCCTGGTATGTCCCTTCTCCGCTTCAAACCGCGCCTTCCACGAAAAAGCATTGTCTGACACTCTCTGTATTCGTAAATCTCTGATCTTGCTCTTCATGCATCGCTCGTACTTCCGCGGTGATAGAGAACAAGCCTGTGACTCGACTATCCATGGGTTTGAATGCCATGTGTACTCTCCCCAGAAGTGCTCTAAGTGTCCATTCCCCAATCCATGCCAAGGGATCGACTGTAACTCTGCCTTAACTGTCACCACTTCCTCACTACGCACTCCAATCGCTGGCTCCACTGTTTGTGTTTCACAGTCCTCCCGTAGTGTGGATAGATGTTCTGCGACGTACTCGTGCAATTGTTGTCTCTCTTCCTCTTTGGGGCCTAACGTATATGCTAGTGATCCACGAATCAGAGCTACCGCGCTTCCTCTTTTTAGTCGTCGCTCCGTCTGACCTGTATCATAAGAAGAGAACCATATGTTAGAAGTACTGCATTCGTTGAGCTGTGTCCAGTTCCTCCATGCAATATTGTAGCGTTCAAGCGGTTCAAGTAACCACATCGTTGCCTCCTTAACCATCAATGTGTGTAGTGCTGCCGGAATAGAAATGAGCCCTAGTCCCCCGGCCTTCTTCGGAGTAAAGAGCAGCAATGGGGATATTTTGTGTCGTCCCTCTTCTGTATCCGTCGCTTTGCTCCAGATGAACCGCTTCTGTAGCGCTACTAGATCACGTATCGTTTTCTCTGGTGGTAAAAACGCTTTCGCTGTAAACAGGATAGCTGGTACTGCAATCGCGTTAAAGAGTGTCACCCGTTCGTCGACGGATGTACCGCATTTGATGGCTGTGAGGAGCCGCCGTTGCATTGCTTTTATTCTGCCCGCCCAGTTTTTGGCCTTGAGTGAAGAATGCCCAATCTGATATCCAAGGTATCGTACCGTTTCACCCTGTCGCAATACCGGTACATTGTACCGGTACTTAGGTTGAACCTCTGTTTCCACCAAAATTACTTGACTCTTCGCTGGTTGCATACGTAAGCCCGATAGTTGACCAAACATCTCCACAATTTGCAATGCCCTTGCCATTTGCCTGCCTTCACGAAAGAAAAATGTAGAATCATCTACAAAGGCGGAGAATATGTGCTCCCATTGCGTTGTAGCACTTCTGAGCGTGATACCGTCAATGTCCTCGTCCTGAGTGATCGCCAGCCCTAATGGTTCAACCGCGATGATAAAAAGCAATGGTGCCAGTGGGCACCCCTGCCGTATGCCCGATACAACCGGAATCGCTTCCGATAATTCTCAATTAACCAAAAAATTCGACGTCGTTCCATCGTGAATCTTTTTCATCACCCCGATAAACTGCTGAGAAAAACCAAATTTCTTGAGAACTAGCATTAAACAGTCCCTATCGATCGTGTCATACGCCTCAGCAAAATCGATCAATAGGACCCCTCCACTATCCTCCGCGCTTTTCACTCTTGATGCCTGACGAAATCGTTTGAGCATGTCTAGCATAAGAACTACAGCTTGATTCATACGCCGTCCATGCGCGAAACCCTGTTGCGTGTCGCCAATCAATCTACCCAGAAAACCTTGTACGCGAGCTGCCAATACTTTGGGGAAGATCTTGTAGCTTGTTTGGAGTAGGGATATCGGCCGATAGTCCATCGCATTGTCCGAGTCCCCTTTCTTTCTAAGTGGAATAATGACCGCCTCCAGAAAGGATCGTGGCGGATCATCTCCTTGTAAGAATCGCATTGCTGATGTGAGAGAGCCGATTTCCAAATCCATGACAGAAGTCTTGGGCGGAATCGGGATACCCACTGGCCCGGACGACCAACTATCGGAGGGGGTACTCCGTTGATCCTGATCAGCATCAGAATCAGATGAATCACCATTATGGTGACTGATCTGATCCTTCCGGTCATCTGGCCGGTCGTCATGCGCGTCAGGATCTATGTTCAACTTTATCTCACCTTGTGTACACGTTGATCGGGGGTGGTTACACTCACTTAGGTGGACTCGGTGACGAAAACGATGATCTTGATCAGGTCGGAGGGGATGACCTTCTCGAGACGGGGGGGTGTCCTCGGGTGGAAATCTTCACCGGAGAACGGGTTGGGGTCGATACTTAATCAGTATCTAGGCACTGATCGGGAAAGTTCGTCTGATCAGGCCAGCCAATGAGAGAGAGATATAACGAAACCAAGAAAACGCGATCAAACCACGATCTTCCACAGTAATCCACAAACGTTATCTCCACAAAACATTTTCCAATATTAATGACGTGTTCCAAACACGTGTGCGTTGAGGGTGAGGTTCGATCACTAAACAAACCCGTCGGGGGTCTTCCGGTAAGCCAAAATGCGTCTAAGCGCGTCTTAACCGGGAAATAAGTTGAGCAAGAGGGGACTAGTTAACCCTGTGCTCCCAATGACCGCGACACGTGGCGGAGCGACTCTTTGCTTAGGGGGAAAATCAAAACCTGTTATTATATATGCAATGTCCTATACCTAGTGTACCATACACCAACTCATGTGCCTGATTTATACTTCGACCCTGTTCACTTCGTCGCACGGTTGCATAGCACCACCTTACCCATCCTGGCTGCACCTTCAAGCTGATCTGTACCACTTCTGCCCTGATCACGGCCGGACTTCTATAACGATCTTCAGCCATCCCGATCTTCGATAAACAACTTGGTAAACGCTTGAGATCTGCCCTTCGGACACTTGTTCACTTCATATCCAGCCCGACTTAACTGAGAACTTCACCTGCCTTTGCGTCTGGACGCCGGTTTGAGGCTGATCAGCCCCGATCATGATCGGCATAGCGATCAGCCGAGTGATCGGGCAGTGATCAGGGCGATCAGCCCTAGATCACTTCGGAAACTCTCTGGGTCACCATCACAACGACTTTGTTCGCCCGCTCAGCCATACACCTGACCTCCATCCCCTGTCGGGGTAACCATATCACACCGATTTCAGCCGATCGGGCCTGATCGGGCCTTCTCACGTCATCCCTGGACAAATCCATCGGTCATCATCACTTGCCTTGACTTGACATCACTCGCACGACTCGCCATTCCACATGCCCCATTCCATTCCACATCTGATCTTCGTATTTTAGGGCATAATCGGTTGGCTTGGCCGATCGGGCCGGAGCTTCGTATCAACTCACCTTCAACATCTGCACTGTCCATAGTTCGACCCGATAACTGTCTCTGACGTGCCACGTCATCGTTGCTGCGGTGTCTTAACTTGTCTCTGCCGATCTTGTCGTACATCCACGTGAACTCCACTTAATAAACGTTATCCCGATCGCGATCGTGATCTTCGCTGTTCCGTTGGTATTTGGGACCGGGCGTAGTAACTGTGCTTGGCTCATTCCTTCATATCACGAGCACCCGTTGTCCACCACCTTTTCGTCGTATGCTCGATCAGCCTTTCCCACCCATCAACTGTCTCACGTTAATGGGTGTTCCATCGTCACCAATCAACGGTCATGTGTGGTCCACCTTATTCTCAACATTTTTCCAGATCGCTTTACCACACTTACGATACACAAATCTTGAATTAATTCGTCACCGAAATCTTTATAGAAATCATTGTTGAGGCCGTCCGGGCCTCCCGCCTTTCTTCTCTTTAAACTTCGTAACGCCACATTAACATCTCCTTCATCAATTGGTGCCATCAACAATTCATTCTCCCTTGTCATCACACGTCTGTCACGTCGAAATGTTACAAAAAGATCCAGTGCATGTTCAAGCTCGTCTGATGCAATCGTGCGATGATGACAGCTTAGACTTCCACACCTGTGCAAATTTGTCCGGGATGCTCATTTCGTCCGTACACTTCATGGTTGTTACTGGTACCTTAATCGCTGTCACATGTTGATTACTTTCCCATACTGCTGTGCGCCGAAACAACCATCTCATTGTATCCATGCTGCGTCGTAATTTTCGTCCCATACGTACCTTATTGTCCCGAAGTGCTTCATTGGTAGCTATACTTAATATTTGGGCTCGAGAGGTCGCCATACCAAACAGTAAATGTGAGAGCTGTACCGCTTTCCTTTTTCGTCGTTGCCGCGCCGTTTTCCGTACCCGCATTATAGCTACCGTCCAGAGTTGTACTTGCTGATCCCAATTGACATGAGCATCGAATGTACCGCCTCTTCTGTGCTGTACCTCTAATGTCACCTCTTCCACCACTCTCCTCCTACTCGTTCCTTTCACTGGATATTGTAGTCGAAAATGATGCCGGTTTGATGCTCTCTTCCTTTGCTGTGGTTCCCGTAAAAGTAGCGTAAACTCTTCATGGTCCGAGGGAACTAACGGTGTACTTGTTTCCAGTCGCTCCATCCAGTCATACCGGTGTACGGGAATGTAAATCCTATCTAGCCTGCTTGCGGTTACCCCCTCCAAAAGGTAAACTCCGTGCTTGCAGTTAATTCGTCTGCATCCCACTCTGATTGTTGTGCTAACGCCGCATCATACCAGCGTTCTGACGCTACCAATCTTTTAAGCTCCACACACTCTGTCTTTACATCGCTTCCTGGTGCTAGACGATCCAGTTGAGGGGCTTCAACGCAATTAAAATTACCTGCTAATATCACATCAGCTGAATCCGTTATGTGACATTCTCCTATACTTGTCTGTTTCAGAAAAGAATGAACAGTTTGACTTGAACTTTCATAACTCCATTATTATTTTGACGACAACCACAATCCATACCATATTCAAAAGAGCGCGGAGCGTGCTATCGACCAGTATTTTTTATATTCCATAACGCGCAATAATCAGGTAAATAACAGTATATTTGTCTGATCGGATTTGACAGGTGAAATGGTTTCTTTCGTAAAATGAACAAAATTAAGCTTTATCAGATGACAGTATATATTCAGAATGCTGGCTGTATGATAAATCCAAATCTACAGTAATATGAGCACAAAATACGTTGCAGCACGTTTTGTAAAATTACCGATTATCGAATTTTGTTAATTTCCACCAATCGTAATGCATAGGTTTTTCGTGAAAAACCAAAAGCGTCATTCTTTTCTGAAACAGACAAGTAGCGTGAAAAACTTAGAGCGGTTAGCGTTAGTATCAGCTGGAGCATATATGTTGATTATCTTCCAATGATCCAGCTCCATCGCTATTATTCGCATTATCCATTTGTTACGGTTCCATGGTCGTGCTCGTTTGCCTTGATCAGGTGTCAGGAGGATCCCTACCCCGCATGCCTTTGTTGCAGATATGCTCCAATATGCAAGTCTCTTGGTCGGATCTTTGTAGCTCCACATGCGTTCCCACGCGCTAGTTACCTCTTCTGCTTCAGCCGTGGTAGTAATATGTGTTTCTTGAAGGATCGTGCAGTCTGCCCTACTTGAAAGTGGTTTGTTCCTCCACACTTGTAGCCACTCTTGTCGGGGTTGTGCCTTGAAACCGCGCACATTCTGCGTGGTTATACAGAAACTGTTCGGCTCAGTTCCTTCAGGCTTCTTCCACTCCTCTCCCCCTCGAGTTACCCCTATTTCTGCTACCGTTCGCTTGCTATACGCATCCATGGAGTTTGTTAGTCGCTGCACCTCCTGTAGAAACGTATCAGAATTCGCGGTTCCCTTAGTAGAGCAGAAGGGGGTCAGCTGCTGACTCCCATGGTGAGGTTCCAGTGTCACATATTAATCGCTCCTCCCCTAAGAAACCCACGCACGTCTAGAACACACAATATATTACTTCATCTATGATTTGGAACACCTCATAATGTGTAAAACATCAATTTGTTTTGTCCAATCATGTGTCACTATTTTTCAGTACAGTACGCATTCCGGCACTTGGACAAGGGCCTAACTACAAGACTACATGCTTCGTATTTTCCCACTATATATGCATCTTCCACCCTGTTGGAACGACGGGGATTCTTCTAGTTTGTTATATGAAACCAGTGCACCCGACGTAATTGCATGCTCAAAATTTCGCGTTTAGGATAAGGCATCGATAGCAAAACTGTAATCTTTATTAACGGGTGGAACGGATGATTTATCCGGCAAATCGTTCAATGACCTTCCAATACCTCCCGAACATGTATTATTTTTGTTGTTTCCACTTAAACAATGCTACAGCTTGCCTTCTTCTTTGCTCGTTTTGTACAACAAAGTTCAAAAAGCGAGGGAGAAGGATATGCAACATGACTTCATCAATAGTCGGCACGTGATCTATCTGGTCAAGCCCCGTCTCGGTTTGCTTGAATTCCTTCCACAAAGTCTCCCATATAGCTGTAGCCTCTTCGTCGGAACGAATATTCTCACTATCTCTCCTCGAACGGCTCATGGCTTCCTTGACAAGTTCAGCTCTTTGTTCCTGCGGCAATGCTGATAGCGTTCTGAAGAGCGCTTTAACTCTGTCTGTTCTTTCCTCGGTGTTAACGGGGTCCACACGAAGTCGGCGAACATCTACGCGCTTATTGTTGGAGCTTCTGGGTGAGTTAATTTCTAAACTGGTAGAACCGGCACAACTGGCAACGAGAGTGGCGGTAAGCAGCTTCCAGAAGATGCTGAAGTGCATGGTCACTAATCTTGACGTTTGTTGGAAGAAACAAATTCGGAAATGAGAGCATAACTTGCAAAAGGCAAAAGAAAGAAAGTGTAGTATTGGGGCACATCAGACCTTCTTCGCGGGGATCAGGAAACAGATGACATATGTTTATGAAATTGTTCACTACTGTCGATTATCTTTATATCCAAAGATTATTGACAAATAACAAAGGACAAATGTTGCTTCCCTTTACGAAAAGACAACGTATTCGGAGTCACTCGATCTTCTTGGAGCCACTGCATCTCAAATAGGGTTTACGACTTTCTATCCTTTAACCAAAGAAAGGTTCGGTATGATGGTAAACAATTTGCTTTCCTGGCGGGATATTATTAATAACAGAACTGTGAGGGAGATGCAATAAAAGAGTACATAATACAGCCCAAGTCATACTGTAACAAGCACGACTTCACTACAAGATGAGCTTAAATTATATTTTACATTATCGATCACTCACATGGTAATGTCTGCAAGAAATGAATCTTTAACTTG
>MIQA02023403.1:0-33964 GCA_001887855.2 Sclerospora graminicola
TCTGAAAGATTTGGCACCCTGCAAAACTGATTGGGAAAGGGGTGCCAAATTTATCAGACTTTTGCGGTATGGAAATTTCTTAGGAAATATTGATGCTTACACTTGTGCTTGTGTTTTGACTATGTATTTTCGCTAATGTTATTCAACGACTTTAGTATGGGATTTTGTTTAGACCAATAGTATGGCACAATGAAAGCACTGTTAGTAGAAGTAAGAAAAATATACTTGAATAATGTAAAGGAATCTAGCGAATAGCAAAACAATGACTAGGATAAACTATATGAAATACAGCAAAAGAATGAAAAAAATCCTAAGTTGTTTGCTTTTTTAATTGTATGGGGTTTTAGACGTTTATGGGTTGCACTAACAACGCAGGAAGTGCGAAGAACCGCGGTTAATATGGACAACAACCGAAAGCTAACGGCAAGTAAGTGCTGGCTACTAAGAAGGACTCTGGGGGCAACGCGCCTATCGATCGCGTGTGTGGGGTAATATGCAGCGATTTAAAAGGCCCGATAACCCAGCGCGATCGGCGTGGAAACAGATTTCTTGTGGTATTTGTGGATCACTACACAAACTATGTGTGTGTGTTTGCGGCACGTACCAAAGATCGTGCCGCAAAAATGTTCGAACATTTCTTGTGCTGGTTCGAAAAGGAGTTTATTTTTCCGCATCCACGTCTTACGTACAGACGGTGAAGGCGAATATCGAAACGTGGATTTATTCTGCAAGGAGACGGGTGTGCGACGGCAAATTACTGAGGCCGGCACCCCGGCGTCAAATGGAAAGGCTGAACGTATGAACCGGACCATCTTTAACATGGACCGGTGCATGATTTTTGGATCGGGTGTGCCCCTAACTTTCTGGACGGAGGCGGCGGAGTATGCCACGTACATCCTCAACCGCAGTCCGACCAGGGCAAATCCTGGAAGGGCACCCCCGATCCAGATGTTGACGAATAAGCCGGCGAACATTGGAGATATCGTGGTTTTTGGATCCCCGTGTATGGTATGCAGGGATCCACTCAAAGTCACTCGCAAAACACGCAGAGAGGGGCCTAATTTTGGGCAAAAACGATGAAACAAAAGCCTATAAAATTTTATTGTTAAAAGATCGTGTTGTGACGACTACCAGGCATGTCACGCAGATCGAAAAGTTGGATGAAGCTGCAAACAAGCAGATAGCCAAGTTATTGGGCGACCCGGAAGAAGGAGCCTCCGAAACCGAGTCACGGACGAAGGATCCGCAACAAGAGCGGCATAAGACTCCAGAGTGCGTCGAAAAACGCGAACAGGGTGTCCCAAGGTAATCCGTCCGCAGGGTGAAGGAGACACCAAAGGCGGCATCATTTTCAAGACTTAAGTCAAAGGGAAAGGCGAAAAGAAAGCAGAAGGATAAAGAAGGCACTTCGGAAGGAGGAAAAACAGAAGATGCACCGGCAGAGCAGGGGACAAACGTAGAAATTCTGGAAAATTTACGTGAAGAAGGCAAAAATCTGCTGTGTGCGTTTGCCGTTGTCGAGTCGGGCTCACATGATAACTGTGTAGCAACGTCGGAACCCGACCCGATGAGTTAGCCCACAAAGGGAATGAGTTGAAACAGCCGAAGATACCGAGCTACGAGCGCTCGAGGAACTAGGCACGTGGAGAATTGTCCAAAAACCTGTCGGAAAGAAACCTTTGCCCACGAAATGGGTGTATATAACCGAGTTGAAGGCTGATGGAACTGTTGAGCGCCGAAAGGCTCGGCTCGTGGTTTGAGGTAACAGGCAAATTTTCGGTGAAGATTATTTTTTACGTTCTCGACAGTGATGGATTTGAACAACCTGAAAATGATTTTAATTATGGCTATCATTTGGAAAGTACCTGCGCGGCACGGTGATTTGCCCAGCGCATATCCCAAGGCTTCCACGGAAGAGAATTACGAAATTCACTTGAAGGTGCCACAAGGGATGAAGATACCTGAGGAAAAGCTGGAAGAATTGGGCGCAAGGACCGAAAACGATGTGGTTTTGAAATTGGAGAAAAACCTATATGGTTTGAAGCAAGCAGGGCGTCTCTGGTACGAATTACTAAGAGACACCCTTGTGAAGATGAATTTCATGCAGTGTCTCACAGACACCTGCATTTTCGTTCGAAATGATGACCGTGGTTCAGTCCTAGTGGGTGTCTATGTCGACGACCTATTAGTGACCGCCACTGATGAAAAACTTGTGAATAAATTCTTTGACGAAATGAGTGTATTGCAGTTAAAAGACCTTGGAAAGGTCGAGAAGTTCTTGGGCATGCGGATCGGAGGAGATCTGGAAGATGGGTACTGGATCGATCAAGAACTTACGATCGACGAAATGCTGGAGAAACATGGTCTCAAGGACGCGAACACCGTAAGGACTCCCATCATGGAGGAAGAGGTTCCGGAAAATTTGGATTCTCGATTAACGATGATTAAAGATGGAAAACCCCCACATTTTGGGATTTTCAATCGTTTGTTACTTTGCATATCGCGATGCTCATGTCCTGACATTGCATTCGCGGTACACAAGGTGATGAGGCGCACGCATGCGCCGACATTTTTCGATTTTAAGATGGCAAAACGGATTGCAAGGTACCTTAGGGGTACGAAATTTTTGAAGTTAAGATTGAAACATGACAATGGAAAAACTATGCCCATGCGTATAGTCAGTTATAGCGATGCTTGTTTCGCGGCCAAATAGGTCGACCGGAAGAGTATCAGCGCGAACGTTATTTTCGTGAATGGTATTGTAGCTGGATGGAGCTGTAAGAAGCAGGGAGCGGTTGCACTCTCGATAGCCAAGGCAGAATTCGTGGCTACCGCTGTAGGGGAAAACAGGCACTGGGAATAAAGGAATTACTTGGAGAAATTGGTTTACATTCACGGGCGCCGATTGTCTTGAAGATAGACAATCAGGCTGCCATAAAACAATTGTTGAACGAGGCGAGTGCTGCGAGCACCAAGCATGTTGATATGAAGCTAAAGTTTATCAAGGACTATACCAGGAAAGGGAAGATGAGGCTGGAGCACTTCTCGAGTGCGGATATGGTGGCCGACCTTTTAACCAAGACATTGAGTGCAACAAGGATTGCAGAGCTACGAGATCAAATTGGTTTGATATAAGTTTTGCCATTTTTTTCTCTATTGGTTGTTATCGGTTGGAGGCCAAACTAGTTACATTCGTTACGCAGGATGATGTGGAATGACATTACGTACCTGTGAGAGCGTGCAAAATTACATGTGGACGTATGGAGGTCCCGACGGTTTTGAAAGGAGTGTTGCAATTTGAAGGCATCTTTGATGAAAATGAAATTCCAGGCTAGACAAAACTGCGTGGACCACTATATGTGATTTTTAGGTTATAAAGTACGATTTTGAACTTAATAACTTAAATATATATTACTTTTACTTTTACGAACTTACGAGCGGTCACAACTTGCGGGCTAGAGCGCCTCTTAAGTTAGTCTACGGGACTAAGTGCACAGTCTAAAGGCGGAACGACAAGTGTGTTCACAGTTTCTAACCGAACTGCAGACACCAGGCACTAGATTGCTGGTGCTAGCCGTCACAAACGACATATTTCCTACAGCAACCTCTGGATAACACTTAGATCAGAGCAATAAAATATGGCCCCGCTTATGCACTAAAGCCTTGACCCCGCTCATCGCCCCTGCAAAATCTGAACATGCTGCTAACCTCTGTCGCATCCCTTCCAGGTCTATTTTCTAGTCGAACAGCCTGCGTTCATACATGACCTGTTTAAGGCCTTTCGCCTTGTTTACGTACCCCTCAATTGTAACATCCTTTTCTTCTGTTACTGCTATATTTATATCGCCTTCTTTTGGCGGTCTCCTTCTATTGTTGTTGTCTCTTGTTCACCTATGATAAATTAGTCAGTGAGTTCATCAATACCGTTGAGTATCACACTTTGATATTGATTACCTATGTTATCCATCCTGCTGAGAGCTTGTCCGCGATGGCCCGTCATCTTCTTCGCTTTCTTCGAAACTAAAGCACACTTGCGGTCGTGAGTTGACGCGGCGTCTCTTCCCTTTTTAGTCATCCGGAGCCTCCGACCTTTTGCAGTCCTGAAGTGCTGTGGTGGGCTCGAAATGTTGTTTTTTCGTGCTCTAAAATTATCAGTGACTGTACCTGCCTAGGTTTTAATGTGGCACTTTCCCCTAAAACGTCTGCTGTCACCTTCGTGCATCTGCTTGAAACATTCATTCGACCAGCATTCAGACCTCTTCATCCATCCGGAACTACAATCGATCTCGACTAGTAGCTGAAGATCGGGTTCAATAATCTCATAACAATCCAAAATAGCTCTATAGCTCTACTTGAAGAAGCTAAGGCCGGGAGATGACGTTGGGTGATCCTGACTTTCACACGGCGGCGGTTTGCTGATTCGACTAGGGTGATTATTGACCGCTGCCACCTCAGCTTGAGTCAATGAAAACCCGAATCCTCGCTTCTCATCGACAAATGCTGATATCATGACCCCAACCTCATCTCCTTTTTTGTGGTTCTTGATCTCTCCATCAACCTGCCATTCCTTGGTGGAAAAGTGGAACTTTTATAGCACGATTCAGCTTGTCCTATGTGATATAACACTTGTAGACGGCGGGAGCATGCTGATACTTACGGTTTTCATTCGCTCTTCGCGCATGATCTTCAACGTCCTTGTGAAGTTCCCCTCCAAGGTGACCGCATATCTATCGTATACTGATGAATGGAGCTGGTCTACATGGACTTGTCCTTAGTTGCTTTCCCTGGTTATCCAAAAGGGTTGACGAAGAGCGAGTTACTTGCGCTGCTCGATGTTTTTGTCCCTTTATTGCACGACGTCGGGTTGGTTATGGTCATCAGTGTAATAGCTCTGCTTTGCGTCCGCATATTTGCATTTCTACTTTAACATCCATCTATGTGCTGTAGAGCATGATATTCCTTTTTCCACACTTATTCGTCAATTAAAAAAGGCTGAGTAATATGTGCTCTTGTTCCTTGTCTTCATCAAAGAGGAACTACTGCGTTTTTTTAGAATTATACATCCGAGCTAGTTCCACTGTTACCTCTTTTTCTTGTCTTTACGATCGACTTTATGACATTGGTCATGCCAGAAAATAAGGCGATAATGGACACCCTCTGCCATCTGCCTCGACCATCCACAAGGAAGCCGCCATGCTTATGGAAGGTGTTACAAGTAGAGTCGCCGACTTTCTTATGCCCATCCAAAGCGCTTCTACAAATAACAGTGTCTGCCATTTCGTTTGGTCGAAGTCGCTCCAATGATGTGCGGTAATTACGTACCTCAAGAACCTTTTCTAACCGGCGTCAACTTATTACCTCTGCTTCTAGGTCTGTATTTTTCTAACAGTCTTTCATTGAATAACAGCAACGCTCCGTAATGATTGAGCCGCTCAATCTGCATCAGTAAGATTGGTTGTCAGACCCTATGCCTCAGAAGAAGTTAAAATGGTTTCTAGCTTATCCTCGAAGGATTGAGCTCGTTTCTTGTCCTTCCTGGAGAGTAACTCGCCAAAGTTGATTGGCCGTTACAGTGTTACAGTGGAAACGCCTGGAGGCCGCAAATAGTTGTTTTTCTTCGCTCGTGTCCCACCTACCAAGTTGACGTCCGTTCCATATTTATAACTAAAGCGGTGAATGCCCTGTTCCTCCTCATCCTCGTGCACTGTCATGATAAGTGTGTAAGCTTTGCCTTCGATAGCTATTTGCATGAGCTTGGAGGATTTTTTGCAACTCAGAAGATCATGTCTGAAGTAGCTCAATTCTTCCTTACATATGACGCAACTGATCAGATTGGCGTCTGCTGATCCTCAACATGGCACTATCCCCGAAAGCCGACTCCAACCGCAGTAAGACACGCCTGGGAATATCTTCCAGCTTCTTGACATCCTTGAGGTCACGGTGAGTTTTTTGCCTGTCCAGTAGTGTAAGCCGGGACCAATTTAGCTCCTTCTTGACTCTATCGAAGGCGGCCAATTCAGCTGCGTTAGGCTTGGTTGCAAACGCTGCTCTCTTACCTCCTTTAGCAGCGACAACACCAAGAGATGACAAAGAAAATGATCACCTGCTGGTAGTCGAATACGATGGTCGAAAGATTCTAGAAACTCTTTCATGTCATCATGGGCCTTGGCCTCAGAAGATTAGTAGCAACTGCGTCTCCTCTTGCTTGTCTCGGGTAATACATCACTCCACAACACCATTGCAGAGTGTGATGGAATGGTACATGAACATGATATTAACGATGTATATTTGCTTGAGACCTTTGTTTCCATACTCTGAAGAAGCACCTTCGTTCAGAGCCATATTTTATCTCGATTGTTGGAACCTTTCGAGATGTACGGTTTAACATAACGAAGTTAAACACCAGATCCTTAATTATACATGTGATGCAATTCTAGGTTGTTTCTAACACGGAGATCAGTCAGCTGCTGGATTCGTCATACCAAATTCTGGACGGAGAAGTAGACCTGGATCGTTTCACGGTAAGCGGTACGTTTTTGAGACGTATATGTGAACATTGAGGTTTAGCTAATCATGGTGTACTGAAATTACCGTCAAATATCAAGAAGACTGCGTATTCACGCTTAAATGTGTGCGCACTGTTTCTAAACGGAGTCGTCGATAAAGCCGCGGATGATCTGGCTAAACATATTTTCCTGCAAATGGGCGAGTATTTCCAGCTTCAGCACGATATTTGTAGTGCTACGGGTTAAAGAGAGGTAGGAACGGATATCCATGCAGCTGGAAGGTAGTTCAAGGGCCAGAACGTGTGACCCCGAACGGAGATAAGGACTATAAAAAAATAATTTACGGGCGAAATCCACCCTAGTGCTGTTGCAGCCGTCAAGAAGCTACACAATGAGCTCGACCTCACTTCGGTATACCACCGTTACGAGGACAAGACACTCTGCGAGGAGATCGCGCTAGTGGCAATACTGCCTTCAGAGGCTTTTACTTTGCCGGTAAGGAAAATATTCAAGCGCAGCAAGTAAGCACTGGTGCTGGAGTGAGAAACGGATGGGCTAGGGGCAGCGTTTGATTAAAGCTACAGACATTATGTCGACCTAATTCCAGAAATAAATGTTGGCTGGCATAAGAAATTTGCTATTGTCTAGTGGTATGTAGAAGTAGCATCTATCGGTATAACGTGATCCGTAATCATGTTGCCATTTCAAAGACGACGACAAGGTTCGTCTCAAATTCAACCGATTTTCTGTACACTGTACGTATAATACCTGTTTTTGCTGCTTATCCAATTACAAAACATAAAAGCACACATAATCCAATTATATTATATAATTCTTCCCTTTTTTGCCGACGTCCACAATAATTGCTCACGTCAGTTCTGCCAGTTATGGTTGGGTGGCCTGCAATTATTAATTGTGAAGAATGTCTGTTAATTAATATTTTTTATTAAGCGAAATGTGAATCCCTCTGGCCTCACTAATACTGTATTAAGATGCTTAATGACAGCATCGTGTCAAACGAATCAAGTGCTAATCCATTGCAATGAAATCGTTAAGGTGCAGCAGGCAGGTCCATTCATTCCCCATTGATAATTTGCTAGGCATTCCCAAAAAATTATTGTTGTACATTTATCCATTTGAAATACACAAGCGTGCCGACAACATCGCTGATATCCATATTTGTATAGTCCAAGACTCTTCTGCATTGACAGCACACTGATTTGCACCTGGCATGGCAACAAACAAACAAAACCACTAGATCTGCGTCTTTGTCCATGTGGACACCAGCGAGCTAGCCACCGTCCAGAAAGGTAGAGCATCGGCCAGTTCTTTCAATTCGGGTGTAGTGGCCTCAAGATAGTGACCAACGTAGACAACGTCAATAGGTTGGTTCGATTCCGCCTCGATCCAAAAGTGGTAGCTGGACGGAATCGAGCCGCTGCAAAACTGAAGAATATAGGCATCATTTGCTTCAGCAATAGGACCGCTTCCACCGGTTCCCATGGACCTGCAACATGATGATGAGTACATATTAGCACTGAGAGTGTGAATTGTGGAAGAGTAACGTACCAAGAAGTCAAGTTACTTTTCTTGGCATCAATAAAGAGGTACATGTGGGATGGGCCTGTAAAGACAAAGTGAATTTGACGACGATCTGTCTCCTTCGAGTACACTGATGACAAGACGTGGAGTCTATTCATTCAACCATACAAAAAAGGTTAGATAATCGGCACCAAGACATGATTCGAAAAAAAAAACCTTTACCTCGTCTCCATCTCGCTAGGAATATCAGGTGCTTCGGTCAAGAGATACCACGACTTGTCTTCTGGGAGTAAATGCTTTATTGGTAGTGTCCATGGCATGTGGCCATACACTTCCGCATGTTCATGTAACTCTTTCGGGGCAACATGCAAGCGTGCATCCTTCCACCGTGTCTTACCCAGGTTGGTTTTAATCGGATCTAGGCCACGAAAGTCGAGAGAGTTAATCCAAAGACCTGAATCTGTCTGAACGACGCCGTTCGAAAGCATAACGTTACGCTTTACGTGCTGAAGCAGCAGACGCTTTGGACAAACTTCTGAATATGGATTACTGCATAATAAGCACGAGTTTAAAATGTCAATAAAGTAAGCAACATCTTCTGAGCGTAAAACCGTTGAAAACGTACATGACTGAAGCATAGACTGTAGCTATCACGGTCACAATGATGCAAAGATCCCGGACCAACTTGATCTTCTTTACGGGAAGGAAGCAAAAGACTCGACCCGAATAGGACACCAGAACCTACAGCAAGGACGATATATATTATAGGCAATCTGAGTGTCTTTTTGCAACATTTGTGCGGCAAAAAGATCGAAGACACAACGGTACCAAAAGAAAGAGGCACAGCAAGAACGATAGTACGACATCAGGAGGCAAAACGGGACCACTTCGTCCAAGCAGCGGGATTAAAAACATCAGCGCGATTGCAAAACAGCACATTGTGTGGATCACAGGGATGATCATAGCGATCAAGAGAATGCCAATGTATCTGCTCGCTGATAACATGCCAGAGTTCTGTAGTCGTCTACACAATACCTGTCCTAGTAGCGGGAAGAAAATCCACATTGCTAATAGGTAGCTCGAAAGAAGGCGACAATAGAGGCAGATCATCAATAGACCCATCCACATGCACATTGTTCCTTCAAAGATACTTTCAACGAGGTGCCATCGAGCTTGATATGTCAAGTTGCTGGCCTTGTGCTCCAATGTGAGAATTAATTGGTGAAGCATCCCTGCTACCGCTGGAACTAGGAACAATATACCTGCTAAATACGGTTGGGCATACCACGTTAATGGTGCATACAAACTGAGTAACGCGCCAACTGTCAATGACGAAGCAAAGGCAGCACCCAAACATCGTGTGGTCAACATAATCGCAGCGATTCGTTCCACATGTGATACATGCGAAAGCAAAAGATAGAGTACCGCTAGTAGAAACACGGTACTACACATTAGAAACGTCGTTTCCTTGCTTGCAGTCACCATTGTAAGCCCCATAACATCCGAAAAGAAAGTATTCGAAGACTGCACACTGCTTCCAACCTTGTGGAGCCGCCCAGGCTCGTTTCCCAATATGTGTACCACACCAACAACATTCTCTCCAAGACGCTGGACCGAACCAGGTTGAATACGCGAGAGATCGTCCAGTGCTGTGTGGTACACATAACCATTGGCAATATACGCAAAGTCCATGCCAGCCACGTGGCCAAACTCACGATACACGCGATAATCGGTTTCCCCTAGAATTAAACCTGATTGAAACAGTTCCTGTGCAATGATGCTGGCATGTGGATACTTGGCTCCTTTAGCATACGCCATCGCTAGCTCGTCGTTGCTTGTTTGGAAAAGCAGTTCCCGGCCTCCAGCACCCGCAGCTTCGAGGTTAATAAACGCTCGGATTGTCTTCGTCCACGGATGCTGGGTAATAAAGCCATGTGCAGCTTGCATGATTGTTTCTTCGGCTCCATTAAAATTAAACACAAGGGTGGCATGGTTCAGCGGGTGCTGGACAAACAGGCGCAGCAATTCCATCATTATTGCAATATTTACGCCATCATCGGACGCTGCTGCTCCACCAATAGCAGCATCGTAATGAGATGAAATCATGAGCGTATTGTTAAGAGCGTCAGGCGTGGCATTGGGTGGAGAGATCTTGACTAAAATATTCGTCACATTGGCATAAATGTTTTGAAATTGTGCGATAAAATCCAGCCCAAAGGCACCCGATGGTCGCTGTACGTCTACCTCTACCTTTACGCCTGCCGTTTTGAGTGTCTTAATGTCTTTAATCTGCAAGAGAATCATACAATTAATACATTAAACATCAATCCCACTCGACATGTAGACAGACAGACGTTTTACCTACTTGTTGCAACAAGTAACCTGGTGTCAACTCTTCATTCGCTTTCGAGCCAACAGGGCGGTACCCAAATCGCATAATTTCCTCCAATACGACACGAGCTCTGGCTTCTGAAAATTCGCTCGAAGATGCATCGAATCCTTTGGGCTCAGGCAGCCACGTGTGCCAGAAGCTTACGACCGCAAACGCCAACAAATAGAAGAGCAGGAAAGAACCAATTACAAGCCGACCGTGGGGAAGAGACCGATGAAAGTGATAAGAATGTTGTTTCTTTGCTTGCGAGTAAACAGGGACGGAATTGGAGGAGACAGCGTCCGTTGCGGGGTGGCGTCGTTGCCGCACTTCCATAGCTCGCGGATGCGGTGACTTATCTACTTAGACAGGGATTTCACGTTTTGTAAATTCGACCACACTTATTGAAACTATTGATCATTTTATCCAATAGAAGCGTTTGAAAGCGTTTGAACGGACTGTTCGTCAAGAGCAACAAATCAGAAACGACCAAGCAGTAATTCCACCAATAGGTCAATTAGGGTGAGGTAAGTGTGGTCTGCTCAAACCTCCTTAAGTAGCGCTCCAGCAGTCCCGATTTTGTCAAGCAGACCCCCTAACGAGCCACGTCAGGAGGATCCGGACTACCCCGCGAAGAGTACACGAGTACTAAGCAAAACTGATGAACCCATTGGGCAACAGCCCGGCAGTAGACAGAAAACCCCCGGATAAGGAACCGGGGGTGATAGCGGAATCGCCCACCATACCGGTCAAGCACGAGACCACGGTAGATGAGATAGTTCCGGAATCGCAATTAAGCGAAGAGATGATGAGTGAGGAAGTGAGTGATCAGGATAGTCCTATGGATGCTTCTGACAATCACGAGAAGACACTTAAAGGGGAGGCAGAAGACAGTGTAATGACTATGGTAGTAGTGGAGGACACTAATACAACTCAGGAGGGACCACCTCTCAACGAAGGCAAGGAAGCGGAAAAGGAGGCGGGCGGCAAGCAGGCGCAACCATTAACCGATCATCAGGTAAAAGAAGTTAAGCGACCCAATACTCCTGAAGAGTTAGCGGAGGCTCTTCGTCAGGTGTTGACGGACGCGGCTCAAAGAAAACCCCGACAACAAACCTGGCTAGATCTTACCCAGGAGCTCTTTAAGGCGGTATATAAGCAACCAAAAACTAGCCACCGGAACAACGCAAAAAAACCAGATAAGTGGCCAATTTTATCAAGGGTAGAAAAGGAACGTCTGGTCGATCTATTTGAGCTACTGGTAGTGATCCACAAGCTCAACTGGCTTGTGTGGAAGCAGAAAACTATTGACGCCTGCTACTTAGCCAGGAAATCGAACCAGACGTTAGAGACTACGCTAGCGAAAACAATTGGGACCTGTCAGGTAGAAGTAGCGGTTAAAGGGCAAAACGTACTTCAAGGATGGTTATCAAAAGTGAAAGGGGAGGTCACGGCACCACGAGTAGCAAAATCGAGCCAAGGAGACTTTAAATTCAATCCGGCAATCTACTCTCAAGAACAAGCACAAACTCTACTACAAGTATGTCGAAAGGAGTGGCAGGGGCGAAAAGGAAAAAACTTTCGAGATGGAAGTGCAGAAGAATGGCAGATCGTCCAAGGCTTAGCAGAAGGTACGATTTTATCGCGGACACTTCCTCAATTCTTGCGACAGATCATGACGTCAGACGACAGGCTCCGGCTACTTACAACGATACGAGTACAAGTAGAGGGCTGTCTAACAATGGATTTGACAGGAGAAGGAAGGATTAAGAAGGCTTTTCAGAGTACGAAGAGTATCCAGGAAAGCATCGCCATGGCGGCAACGGCACGAGGAGCGGACAACAAACGTTTATGGGAAATGCTAGCAGACGTGAAGGCGATCAGATATTCGCCATCACAACATTGTTTAAATTTCGCCTTTCTAACGAGAGCTGTTGCTAAGAGACATGCAGATGTACAAGTTCCGTATCACAAATCTATCCACAGATTGCGGAATGTACACGTCCAAGAACCAAAAGATAAACCGGTGTGGGAGCGCCAGGATCATGGACCAAGTAATGGTGGGGGGTTCAACTCGGATTACGTCATCACGTCGAATTCTTCTTTGAAGAACTGGACAAAGGGGGCCCGCTGTCAGCGACCTCACTTGATTGGAACATTGTGGTAGAAGCAGGAGGTTGCCCGAAAGCATTGGGAGAGGTACGTCGTATAGTATGGTGCGGTACGACTTTAACTTTGGAGCACCCAGGTTCGAGAGGAAGCAAGCACTGTCTGCGATGTGGCGAAACCGGCCATCAAATACGCGGGTGTACCGTCACGCAACACAAACTTATTTCGGAGCATTGTATTGTGGTCGCGGTGGAGAAAGTAGAAGCGATTGTTGTGCCAGAGCCGACGTTCACGAGCATGGAAGCGCTTCGGAAGGAGGTGAGGTCGAATTGCCAAGCGTACGACCAAAAAAGAAGCAAGAGGTTCGGTCAAGACGAGCAGCAGGAAACCGGACAGGAGAAGCCAGAGGACCCTGAGCCGAATGAGGGGAGCACCCCCGGAGAGCAAACGGTGGTAAGTCAACGGGCTGAAAAGGAAAATGCGAGTGAGCAAGGAAGGGAAGGATCCCAAGGAGAAGACACGAATGAATGGACCACAGTCGTAAGAGCATCAAAAGGCCAACCTGGGCGGAAAGAAGGGACGACTATAGGCGCACATGTGAACAACAATCTGATTCATGAACAGAAAAAGGACAAAGATAAGGGGATCAATGAGATCAGCCAGGAAGTAGATAACGGAAGGAGCAACAAGCAACACGACAAAGGGGCCGGAGCCAATAGCGAGTCAAACTCAGTAAAAGGTGAACAGCCAGAGGAGGAACCATCCTTAACTGAAGACAACATTCAAAACGGACAGGGTAAAGATGCGGTACGGACAAAACCGGCCAAACCAACTCCAAAGGACAGACAACGCGAAAATACTAATTTGTTAGTCGTAGAGGCACAAACCAAGCGGCGGTTGGCGGAAATTTATGCTACCATACAAGAAAGGGAAGGACCCGTTGATCTATTCCCATGGGAGCAATATCAGTTACCGACTGAGACGGAGCTACACTTTATGGATGCTCTCATCGCGATGGGACTTCAGAGCGTTCCTACACCACCAACAGGCAACTGTCAAGTGTACGGATTAATACAAGCGTTCTTCAACTCGGCGATGGTGCACTGGCCTGAACTGTTAGAACAAGCGGCTACGGCATTAAAAAAGGGATGTACAGCACGTGGACTAATGGATTTTGCACAAAAATTTCCACCAGGTATAAGAAAGCAGACACTGCGGAGTCTCGGACGTGGCTATGACCGAATATCAGCCAAACAATCGGAGACAGCGTTCAAGGAATATTTGGAAGAGTTCGCCAACAGCCCATCAGGGCTTCAAGATACGGTAAGTAAGAAGGCATGGGGCAGTAATGATACACTGTCATGTATAGGAACACTTCTTCAGCGGGAGATCATCGTGCTAAGTAAAGATCCAGTTAACGGAAAGGCCGGGGCGATTCATTATATTCCGGAAACAAGACTGCATCAACGCAAACAATACGCTACCTGCGGAGAATTTCCGATGTCTCTCAGTAGCTGCGTGCAACTGGTAAGACAGAGAAAAGAGGCGGCAACACAAGATGGCACCGAGTTACCTTTGATGTTACACTACGAGGATGAACACTACCATGCATATATCCATGGGTGGAGAGGGAGTCCGTCTCAAAGGACAAACACGGAGGAGCAGCAGGACATTGAAATGGGAGATGAAGAGCGCATAGAGACTCATGGGATCACTAAAACACAGGAACACCCCTCCAAGGGATTAGGCAGCAGTGTCTCCCACAGAGAGGCAGAAGGCAATTCGCTCGTTATACACGAGTCAGGGGAGAGGAACAAACAAGCCGAAAACAGGGAGGTAAGGTATGTATACCATGCCCAGACAGGCTCCTAGGGATGAAGGGTGCGACAGCCAGGACATTGATTAAGTTCTTAGTCGACACGGTGTCCTACTTACCGATTGAGGACCAAAAGAGGCTGCTTCAAGTAGATCTAACTGACGAAGCGGAAAGATGTTTCTTAGCGGATACGCTTGCCACGGATCAAAAGGTACTGTTAACTTGGTATAACTTTACCAACAATATTCTAATGTTAGAAGAAGGACCGGACCAGCGAGAGGAAGGGTTCTACAGTTCCAGCCAAGAATCAGAGTATATACCGACCATCAAATTCCCGACTACGACCCTGGCTTTAACTCAGCGAGGCGAACCAGATACTAACGGGGATGGAGGCCGAATTGAAGATGCCGAGATGAAGAGACCTTTGAAGAAGCGGACGATTACGGAATCATATGCAACGGAGGTAAGTCCACATCAGGAGGAGGAGGTTCCAGTCATCCGAGAATTGGTGGATGACTTCATAGCGACTGAGACAGCTGATACAACCATGGAAGAAGAGGTGGAGTCTAAGACATGGGCTCATCTATGGGATTCGATGGCGTCAGTGTGGGAGACCAAGTATTCAGTAGCCTTTCCAGTGGCTAATGCATCGCCGACAACCTGGATAAAGGCAGCAAAGACGGACGGGGCGGCGATCGTCCAACTACTAACGACCTTCAATCGGCCTTTCAAACTTCTAGAGCGCCTCAATGACGATACACTTGTGGAGCTAACGAAACCGTGGTACCGGGAGTGCTGGGACCGATTAGTTCAGGAAGGCCAACAGAAGAAAACGGAAGGACTTAAGCCTGGGGACTTTAGCCAATGGGCAGAGCAAGTAGCAAGCGTAGCGAAGGAAACACAGAAAGACGCAATACGGCAGAGTGGGCAAGCGTGGCGTAGATTACGTAAACATAAGTATGGAGGGGATCCGCTCTGGAAGTTGTGTGATCCACACAAGAAGACATCATTTATAAGAATTTCGACGTGCGCACATATCTATGGAGCGCAAATTGCAGCGTTGATTGGCGAAGACCTGCTCCCGGGAGACGATATGTGGGTAAAGCTACGACGGCAAGCGGTGAGTACGCAACAATCGCCGGGTTTTAAAGTGTTGATACGCAGACTGCTGAAGGATGATAAGAAGATATGGAAGGAGATCGACTGCTTCCTTAAGTCTCAGAGCGCCGGGAACCCAGAAAGATCCGGACATTCTCCGACAGACATGACTAGAGGTACGTTGGAGCACCCATTAACACTCTACTAAGGGCAACGCACAGACCGAAGCCGAAATTCGTGAGATAATGGACACTATGGACGCGTACTGCACGGAAAAGGTAACAGAAGTATGGGAATGGAATTCCCATAAACAATCAACAGACCGAGACTCGAAGATCATTTCAATCATTACCCAAAATGTGAGGGGTTTTCCAGTCGCATCACAAGACAAATGGCTACAGGCTTGGAGAAACCTCCCAACCACTACGAGACCAGTGTGTATCCTGCTACAAGAGACACACATCACGTCACAAAGAGAGGCGGACCAAGTGGCAGACATATGGGAGCGCATGTGGGGGTACAGACGTACTGGACCCAGGCTCTCCTTTTGGAGCATAAGCACTACGAGAAAAGGAGGGGTAGGGATCCTTACATTCCCTGAAGCAGTGGGAAGCATTCAGGAATGGCAACAACCTTTGTGGACGGCACGACAGATAGGAATCACGTTTGAAGATTGGAAGATTCTAAACGTGTATGCACCATCGGATACACCGACTAATCAAGCGTTATTTTATGTAGGGCTGCACAATTGGAAACTATCAGAAGAGCAAAAGGTAATTGTAGCCGGAGATTTTAATTGTGTCGAATCGCCGCTGCTCGATAGGAAAGGACAAACCCGAACGGTAGCTAGCTGGAGATCCGAATGTCCCGAATTATCCCGACTAGTGGAGACGTGCGACCTAATCGACGCATCAACAGCTCAATATTCCTACTGGGATTTGGACAACTCACAAGTGGCGCCTGAGTATACGTTCTGGCGAGGAGAAAGGGCAAGCAGAATTGACCGTTTTTATGTATCAGCGGAGAAATATGGGTGGATACAAGAAGTAATAGTTTCACATCCTGCGGGTCCTACGGATCATGAGCAAGTTGAACTAGTACTCAACCAACCATGGATGAGACACAGGACCAAGTCCAAACTCCAGCGCGTCAAGTACCCGATTAAACGATGGGGGAGTTCCACACTACAGAATGAGATAAGTGAAGAACACGAGAAGAAGCGACATTTAGCCACAGTAACAGCGGCAACCTGGGACAATCATATGCAGTCATGGGTGAAAGCAATCCAAACAGTGACGAAACGTGAAGCACAGCGGCGTCGCAGAAAGGCACGCATTCTTCAACAGAGCCTGTACGGAACCTGTACAAACAGGACGCAGATGGGACTCATTTTTCAAAATGAACTTATGAGATCCAATCGATGGAGAAGGGGGCTCAAATTACGACGATCAGTAGATGGAGTGCGATGGCTGTTTCGTAGAACAGCTGTTTGGGAACGGAACCAAAAGGTCTCATCGATAATCGTGGACAATCAACCAGAGTCAAGACGAGAACTAAGTATTCCCGACAAGTTCGCAGTTGTATGGCAGAGAATACTTGGAAGAAGTCACCGACTGACGTGCACGGTAAGTATGAGGGCTAACCTGACTGAATTCGTTCAATTTGACAATGTAGCAAAAGTATCGAGTGTTGACAATGCACTCCTCATGGCTCCAATCTTGGAGGAGGAAATCAACACGGCAATAAAGAAACTAGAACGAAGGAAAGCGGGAGGGCAAGATGGCCTGAACAATGACTTCTACAAGGATTTTCGAGAGGACCTAATGGATGATTTGCTAATAGTGTATAATGACATTATGCGGGGAGGGAAACCACCTCAGTCCTTCAAAGAAGCAATAGTGATTCCCCTCAGGAAGAAAGGAGATTCCCCGGACGCGATGGATTACAGACCGATTTCGCTTCTCCAAACCAGTTACAAGATTCTAGCTAAGGTCTTAGCAACGAGGCTTCAGACCTTTTTAGGCAAATTGATCAGCGACTCCCAACAGGGATTTGTAAGGGGGCGTAGGATGGACCGCTCGGTGATAATGATGATGAATGCGTTAGCAGATGCACGGCCAGACACGGATCTTAGGCTAGAGGACAGTCGAGGAGTACTACTGTTGGATTTTGCTAAGGCGTACGACACAATAGACCGGGATTTCCTGATGGAGGTATTGGCCAGATTTGGTTTCTCACCGGAATTCATTTTCCTTATGAAACAATTACATGAAGGGACGATAGCACGATTTTTAGTGAACGGCATGTTATCAGAGCCCATTGACGTGAAATTCGGAATCAGACAAGGATGCCCGCTCGCCCCTCTTTTGTTCATATTGGCGGTGGAACCATTGGGATTGGCGTTGAAACAACACACCGGACTCGAAGGATTAACGATTACAGGAGGGGATGGATGCAACTATGAACACAGATTTTCCTCATTTGTGGATGATTCGACAATTTTCTTTCGACATGGCCATCAAGCATTAGCGGCGATGACGGTCGTGAAGGAATTTGGACGGCTATCTGGATTGCAAGTCCAACCAGCTAAATGCAAGTATATCTTCTTGGAGAGTATACCAGTTACTACGGAGTGGTATGGTATACCGGTATTACAACCGGGAGAAACAACCCGGTACCTGGGATATCAAGTTGGTATTGGAGATACAGGGAGAATAAATTGGGAGGACAGAATTCGGGCAATTCAACGGCGGCTACTAACGGCGGCACAGTGCGGAACGTCAGTCATAGAGCGGGTAACACTATTCAACGCAATAGCAGTGCCGGCGATACTGTTCACAGCAAAAAAATTTGCCCCGCCACAAGAAGTGCTCCAGAGGCTAATTCACTTGCAAAAAAGGTTCATATGGAGAAGCCAACTACAAGTGGAACCGAGCAGACACAAGATGTCCCCGGCGTTGCTGTATACCCCCAAAGCTGTTGGAGGACTCGGGCTAATTTCGCTACCGATTGCCATCCATACCTTACGGGTCAAAGAGGCGACTTTCTGGCTATTGGAACTGAAGGACAAATACTCGCAAGCATGGAGGAACTGGGGAGGATTATTTCATGTTAAGTATGGGCAAAATAGACTAACCCCAGTGAAACGTCGTTATGCACCTTTACGCAGAGATGCCTGGTCTTCACAACAACGAACCACAGAACAGCTTCAACAATCGATTAGCCCAGATCCGGAAACAAGGGCGGAAATACAAAGGTACGTAACTAGGTGGCTTCCTACCATTCTAACCGAGTGCGATTGCCAGCTTCAACAGCCTAGCAAAGCGGTGCGGTGTGGAGATGAGTTAACATTAGAAGTTAATTTACAAGAGATGGAATGGCACAACCACATGCCGAAGCACATACAAGCATTCTGGGGCACCTACCAATGGGCGGATAATCCGTGGATACGCGAGCCGTCAGGATTTGCGGTACCAAGAATAAAGTATGATCGTATTCCGCGAATGAGCATTCGAGATTTACGGATTCAAAGGACAAACGCAACATCGTTCAAATGGAGAGTACAAGGAAAGGAAAACAAGGGGCATACCAGAGCAAAAGTGATGAGATGGTTGGCGGTACTAGTGTTATGCTCGCCCAGAGTCGGCATTGGTGATGTCATCGGACGCCCGCCTCAACTAACACTTTGGAATCACGATGGAGCACTAGCAAAAGTCCAATGGGTATTGGAAAATTCCCGGACTATTCAAGGAATCTGCCCAGACACGAGATGCAGGTATAGGTTTGGACAGCAACAAGATGGACTTTACTGGCAGAATCTAGATTCGATGGGGGACGATCAGGATACAATCAGAAGAGTGGTGTTCGAAGCCAATCCACTGATACACGAGATGCCTTGGTCAGTCACGGAGAAAACGAAGAGTAAAGCAGTCAGTTACCAGTTGAGGCGTTCCTTCAAGGGCTTATATCAACAGTATGTGGCGCGATCGCTACGACAGATAGTAGACAAATGGACGACTAAATGTGCAACGGACCGGGTAGCGTATGAATGGCTAGAGGAACCACCAGAAGGGTTGTGGGATCACCACAATACGATTACGGATTACCAAGCATGGACGATCTATCGCGCGGCTACAATGCAGCTTAACGTCTTTTATGATGGTTATGTTTCGGCGCGGAGATGTGCTATAGATTCAGAGTGCACATCTCCGGGGAAAGGGGTATCACATATAATGTGGGGGTGCCGAAGAGCCCAGGATTTCTGGGCACGCTTACTAAGTCAATGGTTTGGCGAAAGATTAAGTGGGGAAAACGTGGAGAAGTATCAAAGACAGTGCATGACACGCCACCCGCCGCCTATATCGACACATTTGATGCACAAATTAGAGCAACGATGCGGGGAGCAGGCAGAGGAATGTGCAGTGCATTTGAATCGAGTGTGGTGGATTTTCTGTTCCGTAGGTATCACAGCGCTATGGCAAATGCGAAACGATAGCGTACACAAAGGGATTCGGAGATCCAGACCAGAGCAGACAGCAACAATGTGGAAAATGGCCTTGGAACAGGTCAAGGCAACGGCAGAATTTGAGACCAAGGGACACAACACCCGAGTGAGAGGTATACAGTTGAAAATATGCATTGAAGTGCTGACAGGCAACGGACGCAGACATCAACATGATCAGCGAACGACAAACCAGTATCCGATAGCGGACTACTCGGCTAGATCAGATAGAAGTCTACAGACAGTTCTCAGGCAATTCGTGACAGCTAATAGTGTTTAAGACTAAATAGACTGTATTTTTTTTAAAAAAAAAAGTAGCGCTCCAGAAATAGAAATGCCATATATGGGGGGAACTGCTTCACTGTCCTATACAATGATTGAGTATACATGTATGCCAAAGGTTCTTCTTGCCGGTGCACACATAGCTATGGTGCCTTTTCATTAATAGAGGAACGGAAACACCTCATCCTAGACATTTGATATTAAAAGTTGTCAACGATTATTTTGCGAGGGGTAATTGGAGATATAACGGGCGAGGAGTTGGGCTGAAAGGGTGACCACTTATGAAATGACCCATGAAAAGGGGAAATTCGCTCGTCCATTAGTAACATTGATATGGACTTGGTCAGGTCGACTAAATTCCACTATGATCCAGATGACATGGATTTAGGAATGGCTCGCCGGGCCAATAAGCTTTCGACCTACCCTCAGGGGAGATAACTAAGGTCAGGATGTCGACGACGTCCGAGCTGAAGAACTTTACTAGCAGAGAGATGGATGACGACGAGGCCAGGGGGTGGGTAAGCAAGACGAAATCAGCATATCTGAGGGACCGGAAGCCGGACTATGAGAAGTGCCTGATTTTTGGAGACCTCATGAAGGGGCCAGCAAAAATCTGGATCCAGAGAAGTCCGAGACGATCGGAAGCAATTGATGGAATCATTTCGTGAACAATAATGTGGATCTGAGATGTCAGTAGCTCATCAATATTTCCACATCAAGATGAGAGCAGATGGGGCCCCTCCTCGAGTATCTCCACCGGCTAAACGTTGCGGGAATGAGAGCCAATGTACCGGACAAGGAGGATGCTAGCCGGGCGGAAGCTGCCCGGGAACACGTGGAGTACTTTATAAGTCTGCTGGATGACCAGGAATTGGCCGACCTGCTCGCCTTGCAGCGACTGAAAAAAACAATGAGCTGAAACTAACCCTACGGACGCATCAGAGGGCGAAGAAGCGAGGTCCTAAGGCAGGGGGAGGTACAGGTTGCGTCCCAACCTGGATCAGGGTAGCAAACCACTATAGACCAGGACACCCGCGCTGTTCACAGGGTTGTAATGGATTCGGACGCCACGATGAATATCAACGGTCTGGGGACGAATCGGAGGAAGAGCAGTATCGCTATCTGTTTTCCGCAGAAGCTGGCAAGCAGTCCCGGCCGGCATCTGGGTCAGGGCAGCAGAGAGGTTTTCCAGCCCGTGCTGACCAGGCCTACCCTGTACCCATTGCGGAACCATCAAGCACGATGACAGAAGCTGATGGAACGGCTGACCTGCAAGAAAAGAAGGGACATCCGGTTGAATACTGGGGAGGTGCACGACGCTGGACTTTGCCCCGTCGAGGAGTTCTACAACCAGATGAAGAAGTGGTATGTCCCCCCCAAACATGCTGGAATGTTGCCACCAGTGGTGGAAAGATGGTAAACTAGATCGCTCGCCAGGTTAGAATCTGGTTCGATCCGAGCGGCCCAGTGTTAGTTTTATGCATATGTCGGTAAGGAGGATATTCGAGAAGCAAATCAAAGCGTACCCGACAATACACGTAAGTTTGATGATTACATCAGCCGATCCCCGAGCAGCAATGCAGTTTATACCTGGTGGGCAGTATACGAGTGGATAAATATTCTGGTTATGGAGCTGAACGTATTGTCTGGCGAATCACGGGGCTACTGGAAGTACCAAGTGGTTCAAGCAAGCCAAAGCCTGTGGTAAGATAAATAACCTAGAAGGCCACTATGCGTTTTGACTCTGGTGCAGAAGTCTCTATCGTCAACTTTCCTCGTAAGCTTGGGTGTGAAATTGATGAGCCACACGCAAGAGTGTATTGGAATTGGAGAAAGCTCATACATGACCCAGGAAGAACAAAAGTGAAGATTACACTGGCTGGGTCACTTGTATTCTACTTTACTGCTTGGGTTTGAAAATTAGCCGGGAAGGACGCCATTTGATGTATTTTATGGTGCCCGCCGACATACGGTTTGATTTATCCCACGGTACGCTGACTTTTTGATGAAGTGCAGATCCAGCTGACCAGCCGGCAACCACTACATGATTCCCATACACAATTTCTTACGTTGGGTCAGTTCGTGACTATTCCGCTGGGATAGACAGTGGAAGTGACAGTTAGGTCTCATTACCGGCGGCATAAGATATAGCTGACTCGGGGCGGATGTTGGGTGCCCTCGTTTTTCAAGGGAGAATTTTTTGTGTTAGAGTGACCAATATCTAATAGCGGCCCCTCACATTGCACGAAGATGTCATCATTGGGATGTAGTTAGCCGAAGACAAGGTGCCCCGCCGACCAGGTTATGTCACAATTAGTTCAAGACGTTATATTGAGTGGAAGAAAAAAAAGGGAAACTGGCCTACCAAGCAACCACTGACCTGGTCAGTGAGGAAGAGTCTGGGGAAGATGATCTGGCACCTATGGTAACAAGACCAGAGCACCAGAACCCTTCTAGAATATTGACTCGGAGCCGGTCGTCACCGGGTCAGTGAGAATCTTGCTGACCGGACAAGTGCAACAGTGCTGAACTAGTCCTGCCCATACCGCCTGCGAATAATGAAGAGATTAGCGAAGAGGTGAGCAATAGATCCAGCGGTCCCGATAAAAGTCAGCCGTGCTGGAAATAACTGAAGCTAACCTGGATGGGAAAACGGGTCAGCCGTTGGACTGATGGATGGAACTATGTCTGGGTGATATCGTTGGGACTCCGGAAGTGGATGGCGCTGCTTACCCAGTAGAGACCCCTTCTTCCGAAGAGAAACGTTAGCTGGAAGTAACGTTGAGGCCGATCAGGTCTGCATTCATGAAGGGGGGCGACCTATCTGTCGACGCATGGAGGACCAGATGACAGTGCTGCCCGAGGTGACACGCCACACAACAATTGGAAATGTTCGTGGATAATATCGTAAATCCGGCTAAGTGGTGGTACAAGCAATTGGATAATAACATCAAGTACGACTGGACACTATTGTTAAAAAGTTTCAGTAAGAAGTATTGCTTGGACAAGACCCCCTCGTCTGACATATTATAATCTGACGCACAAACATGATGAGTTGGTGTCCAACTATTTGTAACGACTAAATGCAACCGCATTAAGAGCCGAGATTAGTTTCCGTAGAAAGGACAACTCTGCGGCGTTGGACGATCACATACAACTGTTCTTTGAAAGTGTACATGATCGAACGCTACAAATGCAACTCAGATTCACCCCGTTTGATAGCATCGAAGATCTGGAATCCAAACTAATGATGTACGAGTCATGTCAAGCACGACCTGGAAAGAAACCTGGAAATCAACGACATACCCTGGAAGAAACATTTGCTCCTGTGGTAAACCGAGTGGACCGGGAAACATCTCCGTCATAAGGGACACGTCAAAGTTCAAGTCAAAAACAAAAGTATGCGCGCAGACGGAAAACAATCAACACCCATCTACGGTCAAGGTGTGCGATTATTGCAACCCGCGGGGACATGTCCGAGACATGTGTTGGCAACATCAAGTATGTGAACACTACAACATGCAAGGCCACACTGTTAAGTATTGCCGACCCTTTATCGGAAAGATAGCTGATCTGCGATCAAAACTGAAATCTGGAGAACTGTCGCACCAGAAGTGTCAGAACAGTTAAATGGCTAACCCCACAGTGGGTGGCGTGTTGGAATGTGGATGGTGAAAGAGCAACTGGAGCGAAGTTGTTGGACCGCTGGTCTTTGGCCTTGTCCAAAAGCACCAGCATATCCTCCCGTCTTGCGTCCATAGTTCCTTGGCGTTGTATCGTTTCCCCCCTAGCGCGACTCGTTTGGGCTCATAACCCTGTTGGAATGTGGATGGTGAAAGAGCAACTGATGTATTAGATCCTAGGCCTTCTCCCTGCACCTCGCTCCCTAGAATATGCACCTGGGCCGCGATCCCTCTAAGGCCCAATGAAACCCCCGCAGCCCTTTGGGCCACTTCAACCGCCAACGGCCATCCGGAAAATCGTATCGGGATCCGTTTTCCACCACGCATTCCTCGAAGCCATCAGATTCGACCATCTCGCGGTTGATTCATCATCCCCATCATGCCGCACAACTTGTCCAAACGAGCCTTGTCAGGTGGTTTCGTGAATGCGTCCGCTGGGTTATCTTCGCCTTTCACTTTCTCGAGCTTGATCAGACCTCTCTGTACCTGGTCACGCACAAAGTGCCAACGTTGTTTGATGTGTCGCGTGCGACGCGAGTAAGTTGGGCTGGTGGCCATTACGTGTGCCGCACTATTGTCGATACCAATGACTGGCCGCACGTACATAGACGGGAATATCTCAGACAGGATATTGGACTGCGCTTTCGCTTCCATAGCAGCTTCACACGGAGCAACATACTCATCCTTAGCTGTGGACTGAGCCACGATTGACTGGCGCTTGGACATCCACGTCACAGCTCCATTCACCAACATAAAGACGAATCCGCTCGTGCTCTTCCTGGTCTCAGGATCGCTTCACTAGTCACTGTCGCAGAATCCGCTGAGTATTAGCTCCGTAAGAGCTCTAGGCCCCTTCTTGTACATAATACCGTGCCCCTGCGTGCCCACAAGGTATCGCAAGACGCACTTGAGCGTTGCCACATGCTTCACAGTCGGGTTCACAACGAATCTACATAACTTGCCGAGTGCAAACGCCCCCGGCCTCGTGCCGATCGCCAGGTACATGAGCATGCCAAGTGCTCCCCGGTAGTCAAAGCTAGAGTCGAGATTGTCGCCCTCCGTCGCCGGTGCAAGTCTCGTGGTAGACTCCATAGGGTTTCCACATTTGTTCACTCCGTCGAACCCGAGTTTGTACAGTACATCCTTCGCGTATTTCGCTTGGTTGATGAACACGCCTTCCTCGGATTGGGTCACTTCGATACCAAGGAATTCATTCAACCTCCCGTGGTCCTTCAGACCATACGCCTTGTCGAGCTCAGCAAATAACTTGATCTGGTATTCCTCATCATTCGTGGCGCAAAGCACATCGTTCACGTAGATCAATAGCAACACAATTTTCTCACCGTCGATCGAGTAGTAGAGACACGGTTCCGTGGCACACCGCTCAAATCCGCGGTTCAGCAGCCACCCATTGATCTCCGAGTTCCATTCACGGCCAGACTGGCGCAAACCATACAGCACCTTCCACACCACATAGACATACGACGGGTCCTCACACGGATATCCCTCGATCCCATCGACGTATTGAGCGATCTCAAGCGTTGCGTTTAGATACGCAGTGTTGATGTCTCCACCGTAGATAACGAGATCAAACTTTGCTGATATAGCCGCTATGATTCGAAACGAAGACATTCTCGCGACAGGTGATGAAGTCTCTACAAAGTCTATTCCTTGTCTCTGGTAGTTTCCGAGAGCCACGAGTCTCGCCTTGAATCTCACAATGAAGCCTTGTGCATCCGTCTTGGTCGCGTAGACTCAACTGGTCTTCACGGTTTTCGCATCCGCCGGTATCTCGGTCTTCTTGACCTGACCCAAGACTTCCTTGGCCTTATAGGCCGCCATTTCTTCCAGCTCAGCCATTCGCCGAAAAAATCCGCATACTTCGAACGCATAGCTTGACGTCGATTCTTTGGGACTCTGATGTTATTGGCACCAATCGGTCTGCCATCGCGACCTAATATTTTCGTAGCAACATTGGCCCATCTGACAAAGCCATCAAATCGAGCAAGTCGACGTGTCCACTGGCATAAACCTGTGCGACGTTCCTTCACTCGTTCTCCAAGCTGATTCTTCTCAGCTTCGGACGGGGTGTCTTCCCGTTCCACTCGCTTTCGCAAGCCTTCGGGCAATACGATCTTCTCAAGCACGGGTCGTTCCGTGGCGGTCGGTTCCGACACTACACCGGCGCTGTCGTCGTCGTGTAAGTCCTTGTTCTGGTCGTCCTCCGTCCGATCCTTGGTTTCCGATCCCTGCTCGTGGGTAGGATCACTCACATCCTCGCCCACCTCGGTCACATCGGCGACCGAACCATCTTCTGCTGGGTCTACCTCCGATCAAAAATTAGCCGAGACAGACTAATCTTCATCATGATCACCATCGCTCTGGTCAATGCCATTCTCGTGATTATCTTCCACGCCTTGATTGGCATGATCGTCGTCGTCGTCTTCGTCGTCATCTCCGACATGCGTCAAACGATCATCATCAGCCATAGATGCTTCGTATACGACTGTGGCACTAACAATAGTCTCTGCATCGTCCGATTTGTCGAGGGCGACGCTCTGGCTGGACTCGTGGAATCTCTCCATGTCCACGCCGTCGTCACTCGGGATGTTGGTCGTATCGTTTCGCTCTTCAACATCTTCAGTAACAAACCGCAGCCACTCACCTTCATCTCGGTTTGCTGGATCAGCGTCATGGCGATTGCCGTACATTACGTCTTCAATAACGCAAACCTCAGCGACAAACTTGACCGTTTTTTCACTGGGGATATGCACGCGTGCGCCTACAGTGTCCATTTCAAACCCAAGTAGATAGCCGATGATAGCATTGTCGACGCTCTTCGAGCGCCCCGGTGTGTTTTGGGACCTGGATGTACACAAGCGAGTCGAAGGGCCTCAGGTGGTTCACATCAGCCTTTACACCGAGCATCCGCTGGATGGGAATCCCATCGATGGCTCGATGGTACATCGTGTTCTTGATGTAAACCGCATACAAAAGAGCGTACCACCAAAACGATCGAGCAAATCCAGAATTGTGCATCTGCGTCTTTACGTAGTCATTCAACGATTGAATCGCACGCTCCACAGCATTCAGATGCGAGCTCTTGGGACCCACCTTGATGTGTTCGATTCCTCGCTCGGCATAGAACTCTTTCATCCCCTTGTTCACAAACTCACCACCTTTATCTGTGAGAACGCGTTGAACTGGAAACTTCGTGTTTTCCGCAGGCTCGTGATCACGCTGTACGATCTTAGTGATCCCACTACCAGCTTGACGCTCCGCCCATAGCAGGTAGTGCTGCATGTACTTGTTTACAGTCTTTCCGCTCTTGTTGGTGAGCAAGAACACAGTGGGATATCGGCTCCAGCCATCCATAATCACGAGGACCGCGACAAATCGCGAACCATTGTTCTGTGGTGGGAACATCAAATCCGCAAACATTATCATGTTGGGAGCCGTCACTTGGCGATACAACTTCTGCTGTCGTCGATTCTGTCTCTCTTTGCCAATATGGCAAGCATCACACGTCTTGAGCTGCCTGTTCGTGATCATCATGCCACGCACGAGACCACGGACCGCCATGATCTTCAGATATTGAACATTCGTGTGACCAGTTCGGTTATGCCACTGCTCGAGTGTAGCTACACCGTCCGCATTTGTGTAATTGACGATCGCTCGTGGTACACCTGGGCGTCGCGGAGCATTCGCTGGACGTTTCGCCTCAAACACCCAAATCCCTTCGTGAGGAACAGCAAGGATCCCCTGCTCCCCGTCCTTGTAAGCACTGAACGTCGATGCCGCACGATCATATGAGATCTCAAACTTCTGCTTGGTAATCGCAAGATGCATCGAGAACAGTCCGTGTGACACACCTTCGACGTACTGTACATCATCCAAAAAGACCTCAGCCTCAGTGTCGCCCACCTGAGTGATGATCTTCACTCGACCAATGCCGGATGCACGAGTAAGCGCCGTGGCAGTCACACCAACGACATTTGCACCAATACTTTCTGGGTGAATTTCTTCACGATGAATAAAGAGAGAGCGATCACCGGTCAAGTGCACATTGAAACCCGTGTCGAAACACCACCATGACGGTCCTTCTGGCAGAGACTTGACCATCTTGGCATCCTCACTCTTCGTATCTGCTGCGGTACCCATCGGACCGACCATCGCGACACCGGCAGCCACACCTGGTTCTTCCTCAACGACATCATGTTTGTTCGTGCAGGCTTTGCCGCCACGACTCGTGTAGTTGGAGCGCTGCTGGCGCCGTTCCGTCACAGCGTTGCCTTTGCTGGTAGCAGCGGCTCCAGGCCCGGAAACACCATCAATAATAGCCGTGCAAGTTGCCTGGAAGTGACCGATGTCACCTCACCTGTGGCAGGTCTTGTTCTTCTTCCTATCACGTTTCGGCTTTCCTTGACCATCACTCTGTTGATTATTCTTGCTCCCATTTTGTCCATTTTGCTGCTGGTGGCGAGCACCTGTGTTGCCTCCTTGTTGCTGCCGTTGACCACCGCCCGTGTTGGTGGCACGATTTCCTTTGCCGCGAGCTGACTGATTCACAGCGGCTTTCTCAATAAGCGCCCGCAGCGCATCTAGTGACATCTCCGCAGACTGACCGTATTTCACTGCTCCACGAAGCTGCTCGTATTCGTACAGATCGGGGAGATTGTCCAGCATCATCTGCTTCATGTTGATATCCTTGACGTCGTAGCCGTAGCTCTTCAAGGCCGACTTGATCCTAAACATCTTGGCCAGATGGATGCTCACATCGCCTGATGGCGTGCACTTGAGCTCCTTGAGCTCGTCGCACTTCCTAAGAATGATGACCTCCTTGATTACCGGATCCATGCGCTCTCGTAGATCTCGTTTACCTCCGTCGACATCTCTGTGCCGGTCTCCAAGTGATCGACTTGCTGCAAACGGTGTGGCGGTATCGCCGACGCGATCATACGCTGGATCTTGCATTGCTGGCGATCAAAGCCACCAGTCCTTCCGCCGTGCTGGGTTGATCTCTCTTGAGCACCCCCTCCGCAATGTCGAGGATCCCATACTCCTTGAACGTCGTCGGCAGAAGCAACTTGCGCTGACGCCAATCGAACTCTTCGCCATCGCGAACTGGGCCGAAGTTGTTGGACCACTGGTCTTTGCTCTTGTCCAAAAGCACCAGCGTATCCTCCCGTCTTGCGTCCATAGTTCCTTGGCGTTGTATCGTTTTCCCCCTAGCGCGACTCGTTTGGGCTCATAACCCTGTTGGAATGTGGATGGTGAAAGAGCAACTGATGTATTAGAGCCTAGGCCTTCTCCCTGCACCTCGCTCCCTAGAATATGCACCTGGGCCGCGCCCCCTCTAAGGCCCAGTGAAACCCCCGCAGCCCTTTGGGCCACTTCAACCGCCAACGGCCATCCGGATAATCGTATCCGGATCCGTTTTCCAACATGGCGAATGCTGTCGAAGGAAGAGGGGCGGCCGAGAGACCGAACAACCAACATCCATCATCGAGAACAAGAAAGAATATGAAAAAACAACAAGGACTGGTTTACATAATACATGTGTAGACACACAGTTTGCTGAAGCAAAACACAAAACGCAACACGTGTGATGAATATTGAACAGTCACACGTGGAGACTTACGAAAACAAAATAGAAATTGAAGAAAAACAGAAGATAATCACAAAGAAAAAGTAGAAGACAATCAAGAAAAAAAATGTAGAAGTCGACCAAGAAGAAAAAATAGAAGCCAACAAGGAACAAAAACACACAGAGGAAGAAACCCAAACAGAGCCAAAACTTGGACTGCAACAGTTAACTTGGTTAGCGCAAAAGATGGAGAAAGACGAGGCTGGTACAGGGAACAAGATCCAACACCTTACGATGCGACGCAAGTTTATGTACACGGAGCAGCTGATGATGTGGAACTCCCATTGATGATGGATAGTGGAGCCATCATATCACTGCTCTATACTAATTTAGCAAGGAAGCTGCATGTGGAGATGTTCAAAACCCCCACAAATTTCTTTGGAGTCCGATAATCCAATTGGAGCCCATGGGTTGGCGAAGTTGAGGATACGTCTGGGCCCTGCGGTAATTTTGAACATGAGCTATGGGTATCTGATTTTGAATCTCAGCCTTTGATCATTCTGGGCACCGACTTTATGGTAAAAGACGGAGTAACATTGAATTTGAAGGATGGTCTGTGTATCATACATGAAGAAAAGCCTTTTGCCCTTCTGACCACGAATGACCTCAACAAACAGACTTATATTTAGGTGTATGAAGAGGTCCGGAGGAGTAAGAATGAAGAATTAAAGTGGGAGAGTGTCCAAGCTATCCGGTCCATAGGGAGGTGCCACCTGCAGTTTATTCTATCGACGCTATCTCACCCTGAAAGGTAGACCAATCACATTTAGCTTGCGTAGTCTATTGGCACTAAGCGGTAGAGCTGTCAGCGGATGCTATGTCGGAGCAGCTGGCTCTCATCCTAGAGATTTAATCAGATCCCGGCATATGGAAAAGGCAGATATAGGCGAGCCAGACCAAACTATTCGTCAAGAAGAATCAATGTTACGGAAAGTATTAGAATAATACAAAGACAGATTCATCAGTTTGGGGAATGCGTTACCGCCGCCGGCTAGAAATGTGGCATGTGGAGTGGACGTAGAAGGAGCTAACCCAGTGACACAGAAGGCAAGGCGTGTCCCAATGCATTTGATGGGAGAATTGTATGAGCTGTTCGAGGACTCCTACAAGCTAAGCCCATTCGATGGGCATCTCCCATCGTGTTGGTGTTAAAGAAGAATAAGAAGGATATTCGACTTTGGATTGACTATCGCCTTGTCAATCAAATGACGAAAGTAATGGTATATTCCATGCCTTTGATAGAAGACTTACTGGCAGATTTTGAAAATGTTATGTGACTATGCTCTATGGATAATGCAAGTGGATATTGGGCAGTATTGATGACAGCAAGAGCACGGCCCATTAGGACAACGGATGCCTCAAGGTCTCGAGAATGCGCCTCAAATATATCAGAGGGTCATTGATAACGCGTTATGGACGGTGGTCCGACGCATTGAACAAAAGGATATACCATGCATTAGGGTAGGCTATGATGAGGTGGAGATAGAAGAAACGAAGAAGGAGGTGTGGCTGTAAGTATTTAAGATATAAAGACTATTTTAATTTATTCTACCACTTTAAGTACGAGAATTAAATATGATATTGCTTTGTTAATACATGATACTTATGCTGTTGCATAATCTACCGCAAGAAGAAGACAGAAGATGTGTTTCATCTGGGAGTGGCAGAGCGTTCATCAGTGAGGTCAGTTAGCGGACGGTGATCATATATTGATGATGTAACATTTGGATCGAGTACTTCGGGCGGCTTGTGTATGGTGTTAGAGTGCTTGTTGGAATCATTCAAATATTGGAGAATTACCATTAGCCTTCTAAAGAGTTCTTTTGGGAAGAGAAGCGTAGAATTTCTTGGACATAAAATCTCCCGACAAGAATCTCAGCAGCCCCAAGGAATTTGGAGTCCGTGCTTTCGATGTCATTCCCCAAAACTATAAAAGGGGTACAACGAGTATTGGGTAGCCTGATCTACTATCACCGCTTCATTGACAACTTTGCTACATTTGCTGCCGCACTTTATGAGCCTACGGATTTTAAGTGCGGGATGGTACTCAATTATCTCAGGCAAGAAAAGCGTTTGAGATACTGAAGCAACGTCTGGAAGAAGCACCTTTGTTACGACATTTGCGGCGAAACAAGCCATTGACACACGAACCTGTGGGCTTTTGGAGCAACGGTGTGTCAGGACCATGAAGGAGTTTTGCATCCATACGATTCCTAAGCAAAGTATTTAAAGATGCAGAAACGAGATAACACGGGGGCAGAAATATATTTTTTGCTTTATTGAAGACCTTGAAGGACACAAGCCACTTTCTTTACGGTCAACATGTCATTGTGTATACCAGATATTCGACTATGAAATGGTTGCTTACGTCAAAACGTTTGACTGGACGGGCAATTCAGTGGGCTTCCATGTTATCTCCGTGATCTTTGGAATTAAATTCGTGAAGAACAAGGTGCGGCAGGCCTACCAACCATCATGTCAGCAGCTATTACTCCGTGGAAGAATACTGACGATGTATTGGAACATATAGCACCTCTCAAAACCCAGAAGAATATACCGATGATAAGGCCAATTCCTGAGTTAGATCGAAGGAGTGAATGTTTTGTGCTAACATCCGACGGAGCGGTAAGGCTAAAAGGAGAGAAGCTTGGTATGATTTTGTGGAAATTACCGACTTGGGATATATTAGCAGACGAATACAACATCAAAGCAGAATTGACGGTAAACCGAGAGTGAGTACCATGGACTGATTGGGGCTCTTGAGCTTGCTAAACGGTACAAGGTACATGGGGCGATTGTGTGTGGAGATTCTCGTATTGTGATTGGCCAAGTCAACGGAGATTTACGGTGCAATCAAGCAACATTGACAGTGTGGTTAAACAGAGTGAAAACGTTACTCTTGGAGTTCGATGCCATTAGCCTGGTCCATGTTGCACGCAAATATAATCAAACAGCTGATTTGTTGACGCATAAGGCCATGATGTCTTTGTCATATGGAGGAATTAATTCAGTGATGAAAGGACGGACTTGCAGTTGCCGAACACCCTCCCTGAAATGCTGTATCGAATGGCGGATGAGAGTGAAAAGGTTGACATTACTTTATGTAACCCGGTGATGGATGGAGTAAATAACGAAGGAAAGGATCAGAAGGAGGATCAAATGATAAAAAGGTTTTTGTGATGACTCGGAGCTTGAATAAAACAACAGAAGCAATCACAACTCTGGCGGGCTAAGAGTAAGAAAAGTGCAGAGCACTGTAAAAAGAAAACAAGTGAAAAAGAGTACGACAGAGGTCACCGATGAGCAGATGGTAGTGCAAGCGCAGAAGGAGCTATTTCAAAAAATATCAAAGCACAGAAGACAGATACATGGCGTGCTCAGATCACCGCCTATCTGAATGGAAAAGAAGAGTTATTTCCATCTACAAGTGCACTTAAGAGAGTGGCACGAAAATCTGTAGGTTATGCGATGGTCCCAGCCGGGGTGTTATATTACTGTCCGATTGGTAATATAGACAAAGACGATACGCTACGAATAGTCATTCCGGACGTGCTACGTGAAAACATTTTTATGCATACCACACTGAAGCGGGACACGTTGCACATCAAGGATCTTCAAAAGTTTATGCACGTTTGAGGAGGATGTACTATTGGAGGGGTATGTACGGCTAAATTGAAAATTTCATAGCCTCGTGTAAAGACTGTGCGACAGCTCAAGAGAAGCCGAGATACGAAGGACTATCAAGTAAAAACATAGTTGTATCTAAACCTTTTCAAGTGTTAGCTATGGATTTCGTTTTGCCTCTACCCAAGTCATACGAGGGACACGAAGCGTTGCTGTGTTTCATCTGTGTGTTCTCCGGATATATCGTACTTGTGCCCATGAGTTCCACGTCGGCACAAGACGTAGTAGCGGCATACATAAAAGGTATATTCAAGAGATTTGAGATCATACCTCATGATGGAAACCCCAGATTCATTAGTTCAGTATTCCGAAGATTCAACGTATGCTGCAACAGAAACAACGGCCAACTCTAGCATACATGCCACAAGAAAATAATAAACAAGAGCGATCAGTGCAGACAGTGGCCAAGGCTATAACTTGTTACATTTCATACCCAGAACAACGAGATTGGGATGGATATGTGCATCAGTCGGAATTGGCGCTCAATACTTCCGTAAGCTTACAGCATCTTCAAACTTCTTTCTATCTGGTACATGGATGGAACGCACGAGCGACAATTGCGGCAATGATACCTCCAAAAGATGGATCATTAGCAGAAAAGGAAGCTTTGGAGTGGTGGCAGAAACAGGTGGGTTAACAAGAACGAGCCAGAGCGCAAGCTGAATTCATCCAAACGACACTAATGGCGGAGAGAGCTAAGAAGCATAATGAAAACTGGTTGATAG
>MIQA02023404.1:0-11221 GCA_001887855.2 Sclerospora graminicola
CCCCTGACCGGTAGTCGCTGGGTTGTGTATACTCACCTCAAGTCGCCCGTGTTTTGAACACGGTATATCTCATATTGGAATGTGTGGTAACGTTTTGGCCTACTGTGGAAGATTGTGGAGTTTCATTTGGATTCTCTATGACGTACACGACTGAATTTACCCCCTTTATTATCATTGGTTTGGCTGGCCGATCGATTATTCTCGGTCCAGCCCTCGCAGTATACAAACTTCAAGTATATTGCCAATCCAGCTCCCCGGTGAAGATTTCCGATCAGGAGCTACCCCTAGTCCTAACCCTCGTCTCCCTATCCGTGCAGTTCTGCACGAAACTTAAATCCAGCAACAACTTGTGCAAAAGTCTATTCCACAAATGCCCCGCCTGATTGAGGACGTATAACGTCTTCTTGAGTTTCAACGCTAGTTTTCCACTCCTTCTACTTCGAGATTCTTCATCAATGTCCTTGTACTTACCGTCATCCCCTTCGGTATAAAAAATAAATGTCGTGCTCTTCTTCCAACGCCTTCACGTATGCGTTCGGGATATCACCATGCAATGCTTTGACTCTCTACTTACGAGCTAACGCGAGAATGATTTTTACCGTGCCCATGCTCACAACCGCCGCAAAAGTCAATTCGTAATTCGCGCCAAACTTCTGTTCATTTCCACACGCAATCAAATGGGCTTTATACCGTTTCAAATTCCCATTCGCATCTGCCTTCTTCTTGAATACCCATTTCGTATGCAATGGTGTTACAGGCTGCGGCTTCGTGGCTATAATCCATACTTCATTATTCTCCAATGCCGAAATCTCGTCATCAATTGCATTTTTTTCACTTATCTTTGTCCGTGCACTTCATAGCTTCACTGCAACTCCTTGGATCCATTTCGATCACCAGGTTCACAACGTCGCTATCCACACCGTCTGACTTTCCTTCAATCTTTTCAGTCGTTTCTCGTTTACCACTCGTATCTCCTTTCGTCCTGCGCGTGAAACCGCGCGTCTCGTGTCTCTTTCTGCTCCAAGTAGGCTTTTTCTTGCCTTTCTTCTTCTTGTTTTCCTCTCCACGCACTTGCTGCGCGTCTCGCTCGTTAACTCCTTCTGCTTCTCCACCTAATCCATCGAGAAACAATTTTCGTAATTGCTGGTTCTGCATATCATCCAATGATCCACAATGCACATCGTTATTCCCAACGATAGCCTCTTCGTATTGATCAATTACAGACATAATCACATCTTCTTGGGAACATCTACCCGCACTCCAATCGTTACCACCTTGTCTTTCAACTGTCTTCTGATGTATGACAACCCTGCGACCATTCACGTAAGCCAATCCGCAACCTTTCTCCTCGAGAATTCAATAAGAGGATGTTACGTGATTAATTTCCCACGAAATACACATTCTCGACTTTAATTAATTTTTCGTCATTTCCACACTTCACGAAAATCATGATACTCCCTTTCTTGGTAATCTTCAATTCTTTGCCATCCGCTTGGAAGCACACTCCCGACACGTCTTTCGTGTCCCTCAAAAAGATTAAATCGTTCGTCAGATGCATACTGGCGCCACTATCCAGTATCCACTTCTCTTTCTCAATGTTTCCATAATTTGTCGTGATTGTCAACGAAAACGCTTGCTTCATTCCGTTCTTTTGGAGGCAATTATGTTTAAAATGCCCCACTTCACCACACTGATAGCACCGTCTGGATTTATTCTTCCTGTCCGGCCTTCAGCCACCACATGCACGCTACCGTGAGAAATACCTCTCGGCACCCTCTCCTCGTATTCCAATGTCTGCGCGAACTGACACAACTCCCCTCCTGCCGTAAATAGTCTGTCCTTGTGGGGACAAACTTTAAAATCATTATTTGACGCATTTCCGGCGCTGCGTGGTACACAATGTTATCGAGTACCAGCAGGTCTGAATTCCCGTCTACTTCTTCCGCTACCGCCGACAACTATAGATAGTGCTCCGACCAGGTACGCCCGCTGCTTTTCCTCGCCATAAATAGCTTCATTCCCGGCGCTGGCGTAATCTGTACGTGAAAAGTTGTTAGCATTTTATCCATTACGTACCATAAAGCCGGCGTTTCACACCACCACGTCTCCACTTGTCTGTTATAGTAACTTTCGGCCGCTCCAACCAGGGAATGACCTTAAAGATCTATCTTAACGTCTTCACTCCACTGAAAACCACAAGCTGCTACCGCAATGTTAGTTTGTCGAAAAAACTTCCTGCCCGACGCGTGAAAACCAGAACCCAAACCACGATATGTCTCAGATCCATCGAAAACTCTTATCGTTAACGTGCATTGCTTCGCACTCGGCGTCCTTACCAAAGGTGTCTGTATGCCCGGCCCTTGTCCTGGTCCACATTTGGCATACCTTGAACTGGGATCTGTTGTTGATCCCCCGCATTCATCGCCTTACCCATCCTACTTCGGGTAAAGATGTCTGCTTCGGCATGGCTAAGCTCTCGAAAGCTCTGGTTACCATGCCGCCCAGCCAAAAACGATCTTTGCCCTCCCGGCTGCCTTCCAGCGACGCTATGCTCATGTTTGTGTCCGCCTTCGGGGTGTGGTAAACCGTCCCCTTGTCACTCTTCACAGCTCGAACCTCCTCCGCTTCTGCAACCTGTCTCACAGTAATTCCAGCATTTCGTCGCTTGGTTTAACTCCATACTCTCCGGAACAATCGAAACTTTGCCATCATTTGCGTCACCAGCCCCATGTGGGCTCATAATCTGTTAAACTTTGTCTTTGGTCTTCGTCATTAAGCTTCTTAGTTAGATATAGTTCCACGTAATAAATCCACGTTATATCTACTCCCACTAATCCGAACGTAATATCCACGTTCACTTAAATCCACTACTAGCAAAAGTAAAGGAAAGCGTGCTCGGCAACTTTTGAACAAAGTATACGAAAAGAATCCCCCCGAAAGATCTCCTGACACAGAGGAAAATGTAAAAGTGAATATATTTAATTAAGACTAAAATATAGTTAGCCTAAAAATATGTAATTTGATACTGACTATTTTAACTTTTAGTGTTAATCCAAACATAACAATGTAAGACCTGCTCCTTTCACTCCGGCCGGATCTGGACTGCGCCCGCATAGCTAAAGAAAACCCTCCGGCCTTGAGGGTTTTCTTTGGCTATGCTATGCGTGCGCAGTCCAGATCCTACCTCAACCGTTGCTGGGTTGAGGGGGCTAAGGCCCTTGTTCAAGTGCTGGCACGCTGTACTGTACCGAAACAACGATTAGGGTTATGTAATTCTGATCGTTCAGAAACGACGTTCCGGACACTGTCCATGTACCCACCTGCATCACGCATTAATACATAGTATTTTTAGTGAGCATGCGCGCTGTACTACATGTATTGATATCTAAGGGCTGTGCATCGTGTAATTTTCGATTTCCCTTGGGTCGTGCCGAAGACTTCGGGTGAGGTCTCACAGCATACGCACAACCTACTATTATGCTACAATTTCTATTATGTATATTACAATGTACTTCATCTATGATTTCGGTAAAAATGTGCTCTTTTCAGAACACCTCATGGAGGTGTTCCGGAATTCCACGATCTCGGAACAGTAATCACACATCAATTTGTTTTGTCCAATCATGTGTCACTATTTTTCAGTACAGAACGCCATTCCGGCACTTGGACAAGGACCTAAAGCCCATTTCAAAGCTGTACTGTACGGTGCCCCTTATTGCAACATTCAGCAAGATGGGCTTAGCGCACCATCTCTCGCAACATCGCCCATCAGGCTACATACACGCAACATTAAACTCGATTACGCAACACACAGTCAGCATAAATATTGATGTGGACCACACAAAATAGAGACGCAACTATATCTTCGGAGGTGGAGATATTTTACTGTAAAATATAACTTAGAGCGTACTTGTAAATACCATACCAGGTGGACCGTCAACGTTCCGGTGTTCCACGCCAAGTCTCATTGCTCATCATCAACGAACTTACGGTCAACGCTATAGCCTACGGGTCGACAAAAAAGGTAACGTGCAGATCTTTGACCTGGGTGGGGGTACCCCGCTGCAGTTGAAGCTGATGGATGCTCGTATCTCCTTTTCTGCTCATTATCTTTTTCATCAATCGTGTCGCTTTTACCAGAGTTCTTGCCATAAACAGGTGCTGCTTTCTTTCTGTTTTCTGCCTATAAATAAGGTGAGTACTCTAGAAGGAAAGTTGATTCACTAAGAAAGACCAAATCGCTCACTACATTTTGACTACGACTTCACTACTTTGTCAGCATGTAGCTGGCGCTCGGCCTCCCAGCCGGCGATAAGCTCAACGAATTCATGCCACTCTATTCATAGTTTGCCACTCTATTCATAATAAATATAGTTTTGTCAGCTTGCTACATCACATGTATTGTTTGTACCGATCACACCTGAACCATCTTGGCTGCAGTCATGTAACATTCTTGCGATTATTCTGTCACCAATTAAAGCGTCATAACTGAATATATCCCTTTAAGAAGTATGAGTACAGCACCTGTACGAAAACTCGCATCTGCTTGCGACCGAAGGCTGTATACCCAGCTTTGCTTGCTCGCGGTCGTGCACCTCTTTCATGACAAGAACTTGTTACGTGTGTTCTAGCTTTGTGTGCAAATGGTCATCTACACACTAGTACCCGCACGTGCAGTCCCACGCGGATGAATACGAACGCAAGCCCAGCTACGATACCACAGTGATTTTCACTTATAATACGTGTATGACTAAGACTAAGTACGAGACCACAGCGTATGTTATTTTCCGTAAATTTCATGTGAAGTGATGTTGCTGATGATGTTGCGCGTTGGATTATGCAGAAGATGTTGCACCAAGATGTTGCAGCACCTACTTCGGTAATGTACCGAAACGCTCATTGAAAAGGGTTAGAGTAATGAGATTCTGATCCTTCAGAAACAACGTTCCGGACACTGTCCCTGTACCCTCTTACATGGCATTTCCAGTGAGCATGCGCGCTGGGTACTACATGTATTGATGCCTAAGGGCTGTGCGTCGTGCTAATGGGGGATAAACATTGATTTCCCCCTGGTCGTGCCGAATGTTCAGTCGAGGACTCACGACACACGCACACCTACTATTATACTGCTATCTCTATCTACTATAATAATAGAATATTGTCCGTCTGTCCGTCCGATCCCGCGCTTTATTTGGGTATGTACTTTTCAATAAAACTCAAGTACCGGTACATGTACAAAAAGAAACGGTCAGCAACGATTTATCCATCACCTAACCTGTGTCGCCATTCACGTAAATTCATCACCGTGTTTTGGTACATGCACCGGTACCGTTGTAAGGCCATTATACTGTAGCCTTACAACGGTACCGGTGCATGCACCAAAAAACGGTGATGAATTATAGCAACTTCAAGGAGGAATTATATAATATAATTGGATTTTGTGTGCTTTTTTGTTTTGTAATTGGATACAGCCAATCCAATTATAACTAGATCCTAGCGGGAAGAGTAGGTACATGCAGTACCAAAGTTTGATGGAATGGTACATGAGCATTGACAAGTATAGAGACCAAAACCATGAAAACCTCAAATCGTGCTTCTACGGACGAAACACCGGCTGCCTCAATATTCTCTTGTTGAATTAACGAAATACTAAATTACAGCTACATTGGTGGAAAAAGATAAACCGTGGTATAAGAGTTCTTCAATAACGGGAAGTACTATACTAATACTAATCCTTTCACATCTAAATATCTCATTTATCGAACATGTGATGTCACTGTTTGGATACAACACGCGGGTTATAGCACCCAAAAAGCTGACGCCAGAGCTGCTGGAGAAAGCCAATGTTCTGGGTTGGTGTATGGAATGGGTGACTGATGTTTGCAATTCTCGTTGTTTTATACGATGAAACATAGCGTAAAGAAATTACAAATCACATAATTAATTATACTTGTGATGCAACTCTAGGTTGTATTAGCACAGAGACCAGTTAGCTGCTGGTTTAATCGTACCAACCTCTGTACGGTGAAGTAGACCTGGTTCGTTTCACGGTTATGGGGCACATTTCTAAGTCATATAGGACGTTTAGCTAATGATGGTGTTTATTACATATACCACAACACTAGGGTCGTTTCTCCCGTAATTTCCATCTTTTAAACACGAGATACACCCAGGGAATGCGCTTTGTGTTCATTCCACACTGACTTTGTGATCAGATACATGTGATGCTATAAAATGTAGCCAGGTCGTGCATCTTTTTAGAAAACATTTAAAATGGAATGGTTTTAGTGCCCGAAATCGTGGTTGCACTAAAAGGAAGCTGACTGATAGCTCGCAAAAGGTGTCAGCGTCGGTCGTTCGGTATTTCACTCTAAAATAATTCAAATACATTTTAGAAGTCATTTTTGGGTCATTTTTGGGTCATTTTGGATACCTTAACACACGTGCAAAATCCACACCCACTCCTGTTAAAGCTGACAGTGCGGAACGAACACAAGGGCAAAGCCCATTCCACTCCTGTTTGTTTTTTAACAGGAGTGGTGTGGTGTGTTCGTTTCACCCAGACTTTGTGATCACTTTTCAAATTCTGATCTAGTTATAATTGGATTGACTGTATCCAATTACAAAACAAAAAAGCACATAAAATCCAATTATATTATATAATTCCTCCAACTTCAAGTACTAATTTGCCGCAAATTATCCACCAATCAATCTTTGAGTCCATTTATACAGTAATGTGGAATCCTCATGAGCCAATGAAAAGCTCGAATCATGGACTAGGCGGTGGTGTAAAGGGTTATCCTTAGAGATGTCTCTGGAAAAATATACAAACTGGCAGAAGTCGACCAAAAACCCACCAAAAATATCGAAAACAGCAGTTTTTCGCGGAAAATCTTTACATCGAAAAACTGTTAATCAGCCAATCGTGGCACGCGTAGTAAAAATACAGTATAATTGGCCAGCTGACGTTTCCTGCGGAAAACCGCTGTGTTACGTTAAACCAAAATACAATCGGCCTCTGACGTCCCTGTTGGAACAACGGGTACAGCTACTTGTTATGCATATTAGATTTTGGTACAAATGTGCTTATTTCAGAACACCTCATGGAAGTGTTCCGCGATCTCGGAACACTAATGTGCCAATCACCAATTTGTTTTGTCCAATCATGTGTCACTTTTTTTTCCATAAGTAGCAAAATCAGAGCTGGGTTGGTGTATACCATATGTCGAGTCCCATCCGAGTCCCATCCTGAACTCATGCCCTGTTCCTGAACAACTGGATCAGGTGCGGGAATGTCTACGGAGCATGCAAAACATGGGAGTTGCTAAGATCGGAGCAGGTGTACATAAACGAGATCGCACAGCGACGTGTCAACCAATATATAGAAGTAGAAAACAGGATAAAAAGTTACTTCGACATATGCAGCTTTCGTCTTACATCCTGTAGTCATTAAAATATTGAAACCATTGCCTTAAGCTCTCAAGCTTGAAGTTAATTCAACGGACAACCCACGAGGAGCGTTGTTCATTAAGCGCCGCAGCTGATACTTGCCTTGAAGCTCGCTTACTTGTGGGAAGAACTACTTGTGTTCCTTCACCACATACTCCTATGTTTTGTAGGAAGAACAAGTGTGCAAAATATTCCTGATGCATGCCATTTTGAATCATTTCTTCGCAGTTTTGACGCCACCATGAACGGTTTATTTCCGCTTGACATTCAGCACTTTAGCGTCCTGAAAACTTTCTTGCTCCCAGTCTCTTAAGGCAGGTACCGGTAGTAGTTCTACCGTTGCACTGAACGTCTTACTTGCTGTTTACGCAGAAAACATAAGACCGAAATTGAACGGGTCTGAACCTCGTGTAGCATCGCGTGTCAAAAGCGGGCACTCGATATACACTAGTTGACTACAGACGGATCGTTGTGCAGCGACATCTTCCCCCTTCAAATTGACAAGCTCTTCCAAAGTAGCGAGTATCTTGCCTCGGATTTGATCCATGTACTTTAACGCTTTTGACTTTAATAGCTAATCTTTCGCTGCAGCCGCATCTATCTCGTGCTTCTTGTAGGTTTCTTCTTCCGAGTCCATAATGAAAAACAAGATCGAGCTCCTTCCACACCGTTCACCACCATTCCTCCCATGCCCACTTCTTGAAAGCGCGGGGGGTGTAGTCTTTGAGGTCTGTCTCATACTTATTGACTGGCACAATGTACCTACTTACAAACCAATGTTATTGACTCCCTTTTATGACGATGTAAGATCCCGTTTATGTACACCTTAGCAACGGGAGTTGGGAGTTGCTAAGGAGCAGGCAAACCGGAGCAGGTGTACATAAACGAGATCGCACAACGTCATAAAAGTGGCTACAGAAAAGTACATGTTGTCTCGTCTCACACAAGCACTAAACATTGGTTTGAATACACTGTACCAGTCAATAAGTAGTCGTTTCGTTAAGTGTTATGTGATGGAAGAATCCCCAAGCTTGCAAGTGCTAGACGTGGGAGAAATGGTGGTGATCGTTGCGGAAGGAGTTCGTGCTTGTTTCCACAGCGATTCGAAGGAAAACCTACAAGATGAAGCACGAGATAGATGCGGCTGCAGCGGACAAAAGCGTTAAAGTACATGGACCAAAACCGAGTCAGATACTCGCCAGCTTTCCAATTTGAGGTGGGCAGATGTTGCTGCACAATGATCCGTCTGTACATGCAGATGTCACTGCACAAGGATCCGTTTGTAGTCAATTACTGTATACCGAGTGCCCACTTTTTGACAGCAGGGGAGGACGCGACGCGGCACGATATTCAGACCCGTTCAATTTCGGTCTTATGTTCTCTGCGTTGACGGCAAGCAAAATGTTATCCGTTTCTACATATTCCAGTGACTACTACCGGTACATTCCTAAAGAGACGGGAAGCAAGAAAGTTTTCAGGATGATAAAGTGCTGACCATTAATGTGAAGCGAGAATAAACCGTTCACGATGGTGGCAAAACGTGCGAGGAAATGATTCGAAATGACATGAATCAGGAACATGACTAGACTTGTTCTTTCTAGGAGTATGTGGTGTTTTGTAGGGAGCACACGTAGTTCTCCTAACAAGTAAGCAAACTTCAAGGAAAGTTTTAGCTGCGGTGCTTAATGAGCAACGCTCGTCGTGGATTTTTCGTTAAATTAATGTCAAGCTTGAAAGCTTAAGGCAATGGTTCCGCTTTTTTTAAGACGACAGGAAGTAAAATAAAAGATTATATGTCGAAGTTACTTTTATCCTTTTCTTCTTCGTAACCTGAGAGTTCAAACTGGTTGGCACAGTGTACCATAGACTGTCGCTGTGCGATCTCGTTTATGTACACCTGCTCCGGTTGCCTGCTCCTAAGCAACTCCCCTTAGCAACTCCCGCACCACGTGCTTGTCATAAAAAAGACATGGATAATATAAGATGATTCCCGGCCGGAAGGTGAGTCGCACCTTCTGCTTAGAAATTCTATCCAGTTCCGCAGATACCGTATACATGTATAGTATGAAGTAAATACAGTTATATCACAGGCAGTATACAGTGATGTTATGGTACAGTTGTAGGAATCCAAAAATAGTTTTGAGTACATGTATATCGGAAGTGTTACAAAAACATCACTGGGTACCGGTACAGCATTATACGTATACCACATGTTTTCCAATTCATGTAGTGTGTATACCATATGTCGAGTCCAATCTTGCAGTGCATCCAGTCAACAAAAGCTTTGTCCATTTGTTGACTGGCTTGCAGATTTTGCAGATTTATAGTCCCATATTCATTACGAAATTTGACCGGCACCTCAAACCCAAGCACTCGTGATATGCGTGTCGATTTGATCATACTCTTCGCTTCTTGCGCCCTCGCGGCAAGTTCCAGCAATGCTTCAAACGTCCTCGGCAATCCAATCCCGTCAGCTATTGTCCAATCAGTAGCCGAAAGCCAGCAAGGCCTTCCTGTGAATAGACTCCTGAGGGGTCACGAGACTATTATCAATGAAGAGAGGGCGCCAAACCTTCAGAATCTAATTCCGTCCAAAGCCATGATACGCGTCTAAGCTCCCAAGTGAAGATGATTTGAAACTATTTTTAGCCAAGGGAGATGGGACACCAGCCACTGCCCTGGAAGCTCGTGAGTTTTCAAAATTGGTGAAGGCTCTCACAAAGAATAAACCAGATATGTCGAAAATAGCTAAGTTGTCCGGAGAACGGGGAGACAAAGACGTGACAATGACGCTTTATCGGTTGAAGAAGTCCGGGAGCCTTGATGAGAAAGTCGCCGTGAAACTGATGAAGAACCAGTTCTCGTATCTCCAGCATCAGGCCGTCGCGAAAGGCAAAAGTGTTTTCGACATAGTGCTACAGACCAACAACGAACATCCCATCAGTATGTTCAATGGAGAGATCGAGGTGCTGGAAAACTATCTTAGGTGGCAAAAAGGTAAACTTGGTGTGGTGGATGAATTAAATGGTGAACTTGATGTGGCGGATGAATTAGTTCGTTCACTGGCAGAGTATGTTGGTCGCCCCCGCTTTGTATCGATGATATCCAAACATCACTTGAAACCTGAAGCGCAGCTGCTCGAGGAAAAGCTTTATAAGCTATTGTTCGAAAAAGCACGTGAAAGGATAAGTCTAGAAAAAAGGATGCGTGGGGCAGGGGAGTCCGAAGCAAATTCTAAGAGTTTGCCGAGTGGTACAGTTGTTGTCGACGATTTGTTCATTTTTGGGGAAATAGAGGAAATGGGGGTAGAGCTATTGAATGGCAAAGATGTGTTGAATTTGATGGGAAGGTTTTATCTCAAATCCCAAAGAATTCCCGATGTGAGGACAACAGTCAAGGCATTGAAGGCTGGACTCGCGAAGCACCCAACAGCCCTTCTGATTGCAAAGGCGGTGGACAATGAAGAACAAGCAATCAATACTGTTGCCAAGGAGTTGGAGATTGAGTATTTCAAACAAGAAGAATTCAAGCCGAATAAATTTCAGCAGTGGGCATCGGATAGAACTGACAAGAGTGATCATGGTACAATCGCTAAGTTTATAGAGAGGTATCGTGAATTTGATCGTAACGAACGAGAAGAGTTGAGTGGAGGAGAGGGTAGACTTGTAGCTAGTACGTAACCAACATCTGTCAAACAAACAATACACGTCGAAGTAGGTTCATAAATGTCCTTGTGCGTGCCACCATGTCTTGAATCGCGATGACACCTTCC
>MIQA02023405.1:0-45422 GCA_001887855.2 Sclerospora graminicola
AAGAAGGCTCGGGAACAGTACGCAGTAATTCTCCAGAAAAAGGCGAGTGCGTTTTTAATGTTAGAAGGAAGGGCGAAGAACATTATCACAGCAGTGATGGATGATATTGAAAAAGCTGAAGGGCCTTTGAAACTGATGGAACCATTGGAGTGGGAGGGTGATTATATGTAAGATATAACGTCGGTATCGAAGCTATCGGACTCCTTAGGCTTGCGCAGTGTCATTACCCCTCCAACTGGCAACTGTCAACTATATGCAGTATGTCAAGCCTTAACGGGCTCGGCAAAAATAATAGAAAACGAGGAGGCATTGGAGAAAATGACAAAAGCCTTAAAGGAAGGCTGCCTAGCACGAGCTTTGTTGGATTTTGATGACAAATTCTCTCATGAGGCAAGGAAATCGACCCTCAAGGAATTATGTCGGCCCAATTTGGATTTATCACCCAAAGAATCGCGAAAACAATTCCAACAGTATTTACTGGAATTTGCTGAAAGTAGTTCGAAAACTCACGACAATATCCCACGCCAATCTTGGGGGAGAAATGATACACTGATGTCGATAAGTACGTTGTTACAACGGGATATCTACGTGCTCAGCCATCCGCCAAGTGCGAAGGTACTGGGTTTCAATTTGTTTACGCCAGAAACACGGACAAAACGGGCGAAAACATATCAAATAAGTGGAGAATACCCCATAACTGTTAGTATTTTCTATGAACGGATGAAACAATTTCTGAACGACGTCAAGCAACAGGATTATCATGGTAAACAACCGCTCATACTGGAATACAGTGGCCAACATTACGCCGCGATTTTAAGTGGGGAAAGACAGTGGTCAACGGAGGATGTTGACATGAATAAAAGCAGTGATGAAGAGAATTACGATGACGATAAGGTACACTCCGGACCGGGAGGAGCTAAGGAGCCGGATTCTCGAGAGATATCGCAGGAGACAGAGGGCAGTGACGAAGGCATTTTGACTAACTATGGCAACTGTTCCCCGTGGGACCCAGACGAGTGGGATGGTAACATTGAGGACATTCTTCAACGTCTGAATGGGCCGACCATTCATCATGCATTAAAATGTGAAATTTCAGACATTATCAGAACTAAGGATTCGAGGATGCGTGAATTGCTCCATTTCCTATCAGATACTGTTAGTAAACTATCACTACCGGAACAAGAAAGCCTACTTGCGGCTAACTTGGCGGACCCAGAAACGGCAACTTAGAAACGGCAACTTATTTCCTACAAAAATATCAGATCTCGAAACCAATTCTCGAACAATGGTACCATAAAGTGTGGGCGGATAACCAACCGGAAAAGGAAGTATTACTTATTTCTGATGGATCAACATCAGATTCGGACTATAAGCTATCAGACAAGGGAGACAGCTCGCAGGACACTTCGGAAGCTGGAAGCGGTAATAGCCCCCTCTCAAAACGGCTATGCCGTCGAGACCACATTGACGACAACACAGACTCAATGGAAATTGTGCCAGTAGAACGTGAACTTATGGACGAATTCATGAAATGTGAGAAGGAGGCTACATCGGACCCACTTTCGCTAGAAGATTTCAATATCACATGGCATAATTTCTTCCTAAAATGGGAGGAACAAACGGGCGTGCCATTTCCATTAATCAGCTCCACAAAAACATTGTGGATTAAGGCGGTCCAGAAGGAAGGAAATCGGCTGTTACATTTATTGAAGGATATTCCTGGGACCCACAATATCCTAGACAGTGTTCATTCAAGTGTATTGGTTGAATTAACTAAAAAGTGGAGAGAGCAATGCTGGCTTGAGGTAGTGGAAGCAGGCAAAAGGGAAGGATTAATGGACATCCCTGGGCAATGGTTTATGGAATGAGAAGAACGCTATAATGTGATGAAATCTCAAAGTCAAAAATGGCGATAATTAATAGCTCCCAGGAATGGGCTCGGTTACGTAAAATCCAGTTCGGTGGCAATACAATTTTAAAACTGCTAGCACCGAGACAAGTACTACTCTTGGCGACTATACTTTTAAGTGGGCATCTATTTGCGGAGCAATTAGCGGCGATTCTCGGGAATAATTACAATCATACTGATACCATTTTATGCCTACTCCAGCGGCATATTAAGGTAATGTCTGAAAACCCTGATTACGAAGCAAAATTCACGGCTTTGGAAAAAGGGGAACAGACAGCGTGGAAAGACCTGTTCGCGTACATGAACTCAGAAGAAGCAATCCAGGCGACTGTAAAGGAGAACATAGCCACAGTGGAATACGGTCAGCAGGACCCCAGTCGTTACTAAGGGCTCCGCAATAAATCATTCCACTCCCCATGAATACTTTGCCATGAAGAATAGTGATATTTTCACGAAACATCGCCTTCTGAAAGACATGGAATATACACCGACAAAGCATATAAGTCGGGATGAACCAACGAATTTGACATCAATTATATTATCCCAAAATGTCAGGGGTTTTACAAAAAAGATATCTCAAATTGGTTATACTCCTGGAGGAAAGGGGGATCGGAGTATAGTGCACAGATTATATTCCTCCAAGAGACACACATTGTTTCCACGAAGGAACGTGACGAGGTGGCGAAACAATGGGCTTTGCTATGGGGACAGACTCATCAATCACAAAAGTTTCCTTATTGGAGTGTGCACCCTTTCAAACAAGGAGGTGTAGCGATTTTGATTGTGCCAGCTATCGCAGACCAAATTCACCCATGTTCTGAAATTTGGTGGACGAACCGTGTAATAGCAGTCCAATGGAATGACTGCACTTTGATAAACCTATACGGGCCTTCTGGTGATGCAGCCGGCAGAGAATCTTTTTTCGGCGACATCAAAAAAATGTTTCCCAGTAAACCCACGAACTGCATATTTGGCGGTGATTTTAATTGTGTAGACACTCCAATATTAGATCGATTGGGGGGAAACCGATCGAATCGACCAGAGAGTGGTGCTCTCTCGAGACTGATTGCATCCTGGCACTTATGGGACGCGCGCCTTCTCATGACACCTGTTTTGGATGAATTACAGCTGGATCCAACAGATCACTTTACTTATTGGCGAGGTAATCAAGCGAGTCGTATAGACCGATTTTACGTGTCGGATCACTGGAAAACTTGGGTGGTTTGGGTAGCTGTGGAAGCTCCGTCAGTATTTTCTGACCATAACCAACTTTATCTATGCCTAAAAGACCCAAGTGTTTCTAGATTACAGATGTCAAACAGACGAATGCCTTACCCTTTCCCGGGTTCTCGGGAGGATAAAACTCGAAAAATGTTACTGGAACGGTTAATGCAGACCCTGTCACTTCAAATCTCCACTCTAACGTGGGATAATTCCATCGATGAGTGTCGAAACATCATATACAAAGTCAGACGGAAGGTAGCGAGACGAAGACGCAAACGGGTGCGGCATTTGCAGCGAGCAGCTCGGGATAATGCGACTCTTCGCAAACACATTGTTCAGGCCTTAGCGGACGACATGGGTAAAGAACGGTCCTTCCGCAGGGGACTACGTTTACACAGATCTGCAGCAGATGTTCGGTGGTTATTTAAACGAACATCCATTTGGGAACGTAATCAGACAGTGACTAGAATACAAGCGACATCGGGTCCGGCCTTCGAGACCTCACTCTCCATTCCAGATCGTTTCGCAGCCACTTGGAGAAATATCCTAAGCTGTAGTCACCGGGTCGTCAAAACCTCCCGATTGATGAGTGACGTGTGTCAATTTTTGAAAGTACCAAGTGATAGAATGGTAACTGCGACACAAAACATGATGTTAATGGAAGACATTCTCGAGAAAGATGTCACATGGGCAATCAGGGGTATAGCTCGTAGAAAAGCAGCCGAACATGACGGATTGAGAAACGATTTCTATAAAGATTTCGCGGACGTTCTCATCGGACCCTTAACGCGAATTTTTAATGAGATACTAGCTGGAGCAAACCCACCTAAGTCGTTCTTGAAGGCGGTAGTCATACCGCTTAGAAAAAAATGCGACTCCAGTGACGCTCTTGACTATCGGCCAATCTCGCTCTTAACAACAGGATATAAACTATTTGCCAAAATAATGGCCCGTCGACTTCGGTCTTTCCTCGGACAGCTCATTGGAGACACCCAACAAGGGTTCGTTGCCGGTAGAAGAATGGATAATGCTGTAATAATGATGCAGGCGACTTTTGAGACATATAAAGATTTGCGTAAGGAATCAGCGGCTCTCGACTTCAGCAAAGCTTACGATACGGTGGACCGGAAATTCCTATATACCGTACTCAGCTTATTCGGGTTCTCTGATTGTTTTATTGAACAGAATTCATGCTGGGACAACAGCGGAATTCATGGAAAATAATAGCTTTTCGACGCCCTTAGAAGTGAGATCAGGCATCCGCCAGGGTTGTCCGTTAGCACCCCTACTATTCATCATAGCAGTGGAGCCACTGGCCTTGGCGTTATTACAGGAACAAAAGTTAACAGGGGTAAGCCCTCTAAAATGTGATAGCTCGGTACAACATCGATTCTCAGCATTTGTGGATGACTCGACGATATTTGTCCGACATGCGGAGCAAGCACCCGTAGCTCTAGAAATTGTGCGGAGATTCGGAGACCTCTCAGGTCTGCATATCCAACCAGCCAAAAGTCATTTTCTCTTCCTAAATTCGGAATTTGTACCAAAAAAGTGGTACACCTTACCGGTAATACCGGAAGGAGAAACCATTCGATATTTAGGTTATCATTTTGGATGGGCGAATTTACGCAGTGTATACTGGGCACTACGAATTCAAGGAATCAAAAGACGTTTAGCAACAGCAACAGAATGTGGTACGGCCTTTATGGAGAGAGTTCAATTATTTAATGTTATTGCGATCCCGTTTTTGTTATTTACAGCCCGGATGTTTGATCCGCCCGGGGAAGTATTACAAGAATTAGTCCATATCCAGAAAGCATTTATATGGAGAGACAGCACCATTGGCGAGAACGAACGTCATAAGATCTCACCGACCTTACTCTTCACACCGCACGCTGCGGGAGGAGTAGGTTTAATATCGATACCGGTGGCTTTACAGGTACAAAGATTAAAATTGACTCATCAATGGTTGATAGCTGCGAGAGACAGCTATCAACAAGCGTGGTTAGACCTACACGGGATTGGCTCCGATATTATTCAGCAGGGCCATGGATTTCACCGATGACTGGATATAAAGTGTGTCAAGCAGGGAAACCAGTAAGCGGAACCAAAACCCGGACGGTTGTACGAACAATAATGGAATGGCTTGGACCGGACTCGGACCAGAATGAACAGTTGCAGCGGTATACTAAAACGATCTTGCCCAAGGTGATACGCAACATGGAAAATTGCCTGGCAGTGAAAAGTCAAGGATTATGTCACTCAGATGTATTCAGTATCACGATTGACATTGATGAGTATCCTTATCACGATTTGCTTCCAGGCTCCATGCTTCCTTTCTGGGGAACATACAGGTGGAGCTCTAATCCGTGGATACAAGAAGCGCAAGCGACAGTACTTGTTCCACGGAAATATGAGCGGATCCCAATAATGTCTATCAGAGATTTAGGTATAGTCAGACTAACGAAAACAACGTTTACGTGACAGGTTAAGGGAGTAGGTGATAAATCACATACGTGCGCCAAAATAGGAAGATGGCTATGTGCCATAATTCTAGCCTCACCGAGAGTGAAAATTGGTCAAAAGATTGGAGACAGGGCACCAATACAACTGGATAGAGGACCGGCCTGTCTAGATTCCTTTGACTGGACACTAATTTCTCCCGGGAAAGTCAGGGGAAAGGCGAAGAATAGCGATGATTCATGCACATTATCACAACAAGCGGATGGCATTATCTGGAGAGTGACATCGAGTACACTTCGGGACACAGCTGAATTTTCCTCAATTCAGGACGAATGGGTCGTATTGCAACCCCATCCGGATCTGCACCTGATAGGATGGTCGGTGGACGATAAGACGCCGATTCGTAAGATATGGCAGAAATTACGAAGAGGTTTCCGGAAACTGTATTTTCATGGGATAGCACCACAATTACCAAAGGTGCTAGAGAAGTGGAAGACCAGATGCACGATGAGTTCCTGGTGGAATGGCTTACAAGATGTGGAGTTGAATAAGGTATGGGACCATGACAATATGCTAACCAATTATCAGGTTTGGGTATAATTCAGGGCGGTAACTATGCAGTTAAATACATATCATATTCGGACGACCTTCGATCGACGCTGTGAGCTGGATCCTACCTGCACATCCACTAGGACGGACATCAGTCATATCCTATGGGAATGGAAACGAGCGAAAGCTTTCTGGAGGCGGCTAATCCAGCAATGGCGAGGAGTTATGCTGTCAGATACGGAGTTATCTCTATTCAAAACAGCGGTGGTGTCCCGAACGGTGCCGTTCATTGCGAGCTCATGAAAACTTATAAATTATGTGTAACGTTACATCTAGCTAAACATTTGGCTCAGATACTGTGGAAATTTATGCTCAAAATAATGAGATTCAAGAGAAGAAGACCCGCTGGTGGTTCATTATTTTTCTTCCTGTCATCACAAATATATTATATACATGTAGATACGAATCGGCATTAAAAGTCTTGTTTGAATAATCGTATCTCGTGTTTTCCTAACATCGTGACGCCCACGTTAATGTAATCAAGAAGCCGCCGAGAGATTGCGCCGAGCACTTGTTGTGATATCCTGTTCAGTATTGTCAAGCCATCCAAACGGTGGTTCCTTCGCGTCAATCGACAGTAGAATGCAGCACTGGAACAAACCCTAGTCGAACAAATGTTGTTTTACTTTTTACGCGACTTTTGGTTTTTTGTTTGTTTCTTCCCCCAACGAGATACCAAGTGCCTCGTGGATTGCTTTTCTCTTCAGTTGTTCTGCAGTCAGGCCAATTACTTTTCTGGGGTCCTTCTGCACATTATCTTTCATCTTTTCTTTTACTTTGTTGGATTCGCCATTACTTCCGTTGAGCACTTGGTTTAACAGACGGTTGAGCTGATCCAGGGTCTCGATTTTATCTCCATCCTGGATCGGCGAGGACAAGGGTAGTTCGTGTTCGCTGATTTTAAAGAATTCGCTCCCAAAAGCCATATTCGCGAGCTCTTCATCCTTCAAGTTCAAGTGTTCAACGACTTTTAAACGACGCATCTTCCCATATAATATTCCCAATATTCCGTGAAGAGAATGCTTACGCTCATCGATCCAGTGTTTCAGTTCACCGGACGCATCCGCACGCGAGTCCCTCTCAAATTGGCTTTTGCTTAATGGCTTGATGTTGACACCGTTATTTTCGATTTTTTTGAAATAAATGCTCCCGAGAGCCATCAAGTAGAAATCGTAATCGTCGTATTTTAAAAGCCCTGGTTGTTTTCGCAACCTTTGCACAGCAACTTTAACACCGTCGATGTTGATCTTTAGCTCTTTCATCTGTTGTGTGAACGCTTTGTTGCTGTTGAGATAATCCACCTCGTCATCCAAAACCGCGTCTCTTGCTCTTCTTAGTAGCTCTTTTTTAGTTTTGCCAATAGATCCTGGGTCATTGGCAAGAGCTCGAAGCTTATCTATAACTTTCGGGTCGACGGCATGTTGCTCGGCCAGTTGTTCTATATGATGCTTGAGCTGGTCAAGGGTCTCAATTTTATCCCCACCCTGGATCGGCGAGGGAATGGTTACTTCGATTTTGTTGGCTGGAAAGAATTCGCTCCCAAAAGCCATATACGCGAGCTCTTCATCCTTCAACTTCAAAGGGTCATCGCGTATTAGCCAGCGCACCTTCCCATAAAATTTTGCTACTATTTTGACAAGAGAATGCTTTCGCTCAGCCGCCCAACGTATATATTCACCGGAAAACGCAAACCTTCTCATGGCAGCAGTAAATTGGCTTTTGTTCAGCGAATCGATTTCGACGCCGTCTTGTTCGACTTTTTTGAAATATTCGCTCCCAAGAGCCATCAAAAAGAGAGAGTAATCGTCGTATTTCAAAAGCCCTGGTTGTTTTCGCAACCTTTGCACAGCAACTTTAACACCATCGATGTTGATCTCTAACTCTTCCATCCGTTGTGTGAGCGCTTTGTTTCTTTTGAGATAATCCACCTCGTCATCCAAAACCGCGTCTCTTGCTCTTCCTAGTAGCTCTTTTTTAGTTTTGCCAATAGAGCCTGGGTCCTCGGCAAGAGCTCGCAGCTTATCTATAACTTTCGGGTCGACGGCATGTTGCTCGGCCAGTTGTTCTATATGATGCTTGAGCTGGTCAAGGGTCTCAATTTTATCTCCACCCTGGATCTGCGAGGGAATGGTTACTTCGATGTTGTTGGCTGAAAAGAATTCGCTCCCAAAAGCCATATCAGCCAGGTCCTCCTTCTCACTCATCTTAAAGTCTCCCATCTCTTCTAACCAGTGCATCTTTCCATACACTTTTTCAAATGAGACACGAGAACCCTTACGATCAGCCATCCAACGTTTGAGCTTGCCGGAAATTACATACTCGCCCATGATTCTTTTAAGTTTGAGTTGGTCTATCGACCTCATTTTGATGCCGAAATTTTCGACTATTTTGAAGTATTCGTTCCCGAGAGCCATCAACGTGAGAGTGTAATCGTTGTAGCTTGAAAGTTTTTCTTTTTCACTTGTTCGTAGCGTTTGCACAGCAGCTGCAACATGATCGATGTTTATATCTAACTGTTCCATCCGTTCTGTGAATGCTATGTTACTCTTGAGGTGGGACACAGCCTTGTTTGGCACATTTGAAGATACAAACGCTCTTGCCTTTCATCAATGACGGAAGATTGGATTTGAGATTGGAAGCTAGAGGATTGCCACTGCTCTCTCCTCCTTTATTGATCATTGACGCCAATAATTCGGGTGGCTGTGGTCCAACTCTTTCCTCGTTCGAATTTTCCGCCGCTTTATCGTGCACACGAAGTCCTACTTTGCTATCAGCTAGAGGGTGTTTATCCCCAGCAGAATCAGATATGTCGCTTACGTCTGGGATCCCCTCAGCACTAGAGCGTGCTAAGACAAGCGCTACAACTAGAACTAAGGATGCGTATATCATGGGCTTGTTGTTGGTAAAAAAACAGAGTTGTCATACCCATCCGAAACTTACTGACTCTGTCACTAAAATGAATAGTGTCAGCTTTGCACCAGTGCCGGATGCTGAAAGATTAGATATCCGTACAGCCGTATACAAGTTGCGACCACTCTTGTGAAAGCATCCAAGACGCAGGGCGGTTACACAGTTACAGGACAACTTCAATGACAGATGAATAATAGATGAAAGACACCCAAGATCTACCGAAGGGCCGGATCATACATATCTAGGAGCTTTATATTTACAATATTTACAGTCACACCTCCCAATGAGAACTCCCCTAAGTGGCACAAATCTTGTATCTAAACCCACAAGTACTGTATCTGCACCAATCAGACGCAAAAAACCATTCTCATTTTCAAAAAAGCTGACGCTCATTGGTGAAAATTTACCCTACCCCTCCAAATCCATTCTCAGACTTGCCGAGCGATTCTCAAACAAAAAACGATTCTCAAGTATTGTATTTTGTGTCCGTCAATCGACGGTGTCTAGTTACTACAAGGCGACATCACGTCTAAGTGCACGGCTGAGCAGATTATCGGATATTTTCTCGGTGCCAAAGCTCAAGTAGTTAATTAGTGACGGTGCTCCTGATGTCACAGGTGTGCATGACATTGACGAGTCTGTACAGGCAGAACTGCTCACTGCGGCGCTTAATATCACCACCCATGTACTGGAAAAAGGTGGAACGTTTGTTGCCAAGATTTTCCGATGTGAGCAGTACGATCTACTAGCTTCGCAGCTTAGTGTGCTTTTCGACAGTGTCTCGTGCTCGAAACCCGAGCAGTCGTGCACATAGTAATGAGGTGCTCGTGGTGTGTCAAGGATTTCATCTGCCACACGCCTGTAATGACATCGAACCTGCTTCCGCAGTATGGACTAGAGGAGGACGAAAAACATGACCCGCTGCTGGTACCTTATCTTGCGAGTGGGGACCTGTCTGGATACGACACCATCCAGCATTTCTATTGATGATTGATGCTTCAGACAATGAATAGACGAGATGAACATGCGCCTTTTCATATTTAAAAAAAAAGCTCGGACGACTGACGTAGTATCGGCTAGCGTACATACGCTTTCTATAACGAGCACTAGCGCATCTCGCTTAGCTTGCATGACGTCTAGGATGCTAGCGTCGAGCATTGAGCGGGGTCTGAGTCTCCCGGTACAATCGAATAAATTGCTTGGAACCTATAGTTTGTGCCGTGATGAGAGATAAATAGCCAAGGGCGCTACTGGTGATGCTGTCATCGATCCTCCAATCGCTTGAAATGGTGGCTCCGCTTAGCATTTGCACACCTCCTATCAAGTCACACGTCGTGAACATTTAGACATCATGCTCTTCATTCTTTCTTGAAAGAACTTGACCTACGAATATTTGTGGAGGATAGTCGATCAAGCGTGAAAATGCCTTTGGCAGCCAAGTATGTTTGGAGGTATTTTGGTACGATTTTCTGCGATAAAACAGCTTTGGTTCCAATGCGTTCTAGTTGGTCTCCCACCTGCCGTAGCGCTTCTAATCGTATTATAGTCGTACTGCTGTCAGTGTTGTCTTCATCGCCAAGAGGCTCGATAGTTATGTTGAATAGAGCGACGTGTACATCACAAAAAGAAGGAACAACATGGTCGGATCTACCGTTATTTGGTCACGGAAGATCCAAGAGAACTGTTTGTCCCAGACCTCAGATTTACCGACAGACTGAAGACCTGGTACAAAGTCAACTTGCACCGGAACCCTTTCGTTTTGGACTACGTATCCAAATATGCTGACAAACGCTCGAATAACAAGAGGGCTAATCACTGAGTCTAACTTCTCTCTATCCACCCCTATGATTGATTTGGAAGAGATGATTCCGCAAATCACAGCCGCGATTGAGGCTTCAGAGCTCCAATCCAATGCGACGCTGACAGGGCACTTGACTTAGTCCATGTACTCTAGGCACCAGTTCAGCGCCAGTTGTAATCCTACATTTTGGGCTGCCCATTAGTCCCCGTGTACGCTCGAAAGAAATTGATTTTTGCTACCTTTCCGTACGATATGATGGGGAATCTGCATGAGGCGTCCTTCCTGTATATCAAGTTGCAGACTAATAATTAAGATAGCACCCTAGTTTTGAAACTGTGCTCAATCCTGCTCACGTGGCACTTAGTCCTGCAAGGAACAACCCTCCATCGGTATGACAATGGATCTACATTACGAATTGACATAACTGTATATACAGTTGCATATCGGTTTAAAACTTAAGTAGCGTAGGCGTCACTGCCAAACCCTCTCAGCGTATAGCAAAAAACGCCAGTTCACTGAGCCAAACTTTGACATCCTCGTCGCGGGTGTATGTATTGTAGCCAGGTAGCGAATTCTGTTGGAATTCGAAGACAGTTTTCGGTGAAAATGAAATTCCAAGTTAGCAAAACAGCATGGACCACTATATACAAATTTTAGGTTATAAAGTACGGTTCAGAACTTAATAACTTAATAATACATTTTTATTATCATTTTTACCCTACTACACTACAAGCAGTCAAAGTGGTGCGGAGTAGAGCGCCTCTTTAGTCGATTGGACTAAGTCGGACTTCAAGTGGAAAAACAAGGTTGCACGCAGTTTCTAGCCGGATTGCAGGCACCGGGCACTACATTGCTGGTGTCTGCCGCTTAGAACAAAAAAACGGTTTTCCTACAGGTTATGAGCCCAAAGCACTACGGGCTCTAACCGCATATTTCTACTCTACTGGAAGTGACTGTTTGTAAAATTTTCTCTCTCGATACGATTTTCTGTTTCTCGTTTGATTACTGGAGACTATCTCGTTTTCTCGTGTGGGTTGTTGAAAATTTACGACTACGAATTACTTTTGATTTTTAGGTTCTCGTTTCTCGTTTGAAAGATGGATGATGAAAAGGCCGAAAAGGCAGATACGAACATGGAGGTTATCCTGGAATACCTCAAGCGCATGGACCGGCGCCTCGAAGCAGTGGAAGAGGCGCGGTCGCAAGGGTCGGCTCCCAGCACGTCGCCAGGGTCCAACAAGGGATCCGAGTACGCGAGTGCTTTTAGGGACACCCTGAAAAACCACGGGCTGTTCGGGATGAAGATGACCCTGAACGACCTCGGTGGTGAAGACGGTATTGGACGCGGGGGTGGTCTGAGGGGCGGCGAAGAGGCCCCACCACCGATGCAAGCGCCGCGATTGAATATGCCGGGCATGGCGGCCGGAATAGGAGTGCCTGGAATGGCAGCTGGCATAGGTGCGCCTGGGAATTCAGGCGGCAACCCAGTGGCGAATGCGAACGGGGTCAAAAACCCAAAGTTAAGTGTTCAAAATTTTCTGGAGCCGAAATTTACGCAGGCCTAGGGTCGGGTTTCAAGCAATGGGCATATCTATTTATTGAAGCCGTTGAGATAGCAGAAATCGCTTCCGGTTTCGCCTGGAATGAACGTTTGAAGGTCAACAAGTTGGGGGAGCACCTGGAAGGTGTCGCACTCAAGTATTTCCAGGCCAATATTGGCACCTGGTGGCAAGTGTCACCGGGTTTGTATTTCGTGCTGGAACAAATGCTGAGCGCGTTCAAGGCGAACATCTCACACTACCAGGCAGCGCAACTTTTCGCCGCGGAAAAGGATCCCAGAAGGTCCTGGACCGAACATTTCCTATACCTGGTTGCATTAGCTCGCGAGAGCGATTCCAGTGAGCGGTTAATTGTGGAGAACATTGTGAAATTCGCGGCACCAAGGCTAAAAATTGCGTGGATGGTGCGGTACCATCCGCAAAGGCAAGACTATTTGCAACACGCGCAGGAATTGATATCCTGGGCGCAAGAACGGGATGACGACTCCCACAAGTTCAAGCGTCAAAGTTTCGGACGACCTGCAGTGAATTCCGTCAACGAACAGGGCGGTAAACGTGTGTGCTACGGCTGTGGCCTTGAAGGACACATTAAACGAAATTGTCCGCAGCAAGAGCTCAAGAAAGGACACCACAGGAGCGAAAAACGCGGGCGGCAAGGCCCCAAAGATTCAGAGAAACGTTTCGTCTTATCTACAAGCGAGAGCGCGGCAGAAGATGCCGAAAGGAAAGTTTTCGAAGAAAATTTGTGGATTGGGGATAGTGGAGCGAGTCGGCATTTAATATCCGACGAAGGGCTAATGGAAGACGCGCGTGAATGCGGGCAGAATGACGCGCTAACACTCCCGGATGGAGGGACACTGCAGGTGACCAAGGTTGGCCAAGTTACGTTGCGTGCAAGCGATATCTCTGGAAGAAACACCAAGATTACGCTTACGGAGGTTTTCTTTGCGCCAAAATTGGCGAAGAACCTCATATCCCTGGGCTGTTTACGTAAGAAAGGTTGTATCTTAAGAGATAACGGAATTATCTTTTCGAAATCAAGTTATGTTCGATGTTGAACTTTTCGGTTCTGTCTTTGTGGATTACTTGCGCGCGGACAGACCGCTTGATTGCGCCAAAACATTCTCGAACATGGCCATGAAGGTAGCCCAAAGTGATGTAGGGGATGAAGTGCAAGAAGGCACCCTACATCATTTTCATGCGCGGCTCGGGCATATCTCCTACGACGCAGTCGAAAAATTGGCCCGAGACCCGAGGTCAGGCATCAAAATTACGGACCACTCACGTCCTAATTGCCTGACCTGCGCAGAGGGCAAGGGGCACAAGACGAAGCAGCCCAAACAAGATTCTGGAAAGCACGCACCGATTGATCGCGTGGGTGGGGTGATATGCAGCGATTTGAAAGGCCCGAAAACCCCACGCGATCGGCGTGGAAATAGATTTCTCGTAGTGTTTGTGGATCACTACAGCAATTACGTACGCGTTTTTGCGGCACGGACGAAAGATCGTGCCGCAAAGATGTTCGAGCATTTCTTATGCTGGTTTGAAAGAGAATTCGACTGCCGTATCCACGTTCTGCGCACAGACGGTGGAGGAGAGTACCGGACCGTTGATTTATTTTGCAAGCAGACGGGTGTGCGGCGCCAGATTACTGAGGCCGGCACACCAGCGTCAAACGGCAAGGCCGAACGAATGAACCGGACCATTTTTAACATGGTCCGGTGCATGAGTTTTGGGTCGGGTGTGCCCTTAACTTTCTTGACGGAGGCGGTGGAGTAGGCCACGTACATACTCAACCGCAGTCCGACCAGGGCAAACCCTGGAAGGGCACCCCCGATCCAGATGCTTACGAAAAAACCGACGAATATTGGAGACATTGTAGTTTTTGGGTGCATGGTATACAGGGATCCACGGTCGAAATCGCTTGCAAAGCACGCCGAGAGAGCTCTTATTTTGGGAAAGGGCGACGAAACTAAAGGATATAAAGTTTTGCTGCTGAAAGATCGTGTCGTAACGACCACAAGACACGTTACGCAGATTGAAACTCTGAGTGACACCGCGAACAAGCAAATCGCAAAGCTGCTGAGTGACCCGCACCTGAACGTGAAGCGCGTGCGAAAGCCGCGAGAGCCAAACAAGATGGGTCAACCGGGCGCGCCAAGGAGCGTGAACAGGCTGAAACACGCAAGTCAGGCCGCAAGGTGAAAGCGACACCGAAGGCAGCGGCGCTTGAGAAGTTAAGGCAAAAGGGGAAGGCGAAAAAGAAGCCTGAGGACCGGGTAGACACTTCGGAAGGAGATAAGACCGAAGGTGCCCCGGCAGAACGAGAACCGGGCGGAGTGATCCCGGAAGTTTCAAGTGAACAGGAAGAAAATCTCCTGTGTGCGTTTGCGGTTGTAGAGTCGGGTGCGGGTGAAAGCCGTGCAGCGGCGTCCGAACCCGACCCGACGAGCTATTTCGAGGCCCATAAGGGCAAGTTATCTCGCGAATGGAAAGAAGCAGAAGACGCAGATTTACGATCTCTGCAGGAATTGGGAACTTGGAAAATTGTCCGGAAGCAAAAAACCCTTGCCCACGAAGTGGGTATACAAGACCAAGATGAAGGCTGATTGGACTGTTGAGCGCCGAAAGGCTCGGCTTGTAGCCCGGGGCGATCGCCAAATTTTCGGCGAAGATTATTTCTTTACTTTTTCAACGGTGATGGATCTGAATAACGTAAAGATGATATTGGTTATGGCGATCATCTGGAAGGTGCCTGCACGGCACGGTGATGTGCCTAGCGCTTACCCGAAGGCATCTACCGAGGAAGACTATGAAATACATCTAAAGATGCCTAAGGGAATGGAGATACCGAAAGAAAAGCTTGAAGAACTAGGCACGAAGACGGAAGATGATGTGGTATTGAAATTGGAGAAAAATCGCTATGGATTAAAGCAGGCAGGGCGTCTCTGGTACGAGTTACTAAGATACACCCTTGTGGAGTTAAAGTTTATGCAGTGTCTCACTGACACTTGTATTGTTGTCCGAAGTGATGACAGTGGTTCGGTCCTAGTGGGAGTCTATGTCGACGACCTACTAGTGACCGCCACTGATGAAAAATTGGTCGAAAATTTCTTTGTGGAAATGGCATTCTGAAACTGAAAGACCTTGGAAAGGTCGAGAAATTCTTGGGCATGCGGATCGGAGGAGATCCGGATGCTGGATATTAGGTTGACCAAGAAATTACAATTGACGAGATGTTGGATAAGCATGGCCTCAAAGATGCGAACATCGTGAGGACCCCGGTTATGGAGGAAGAAATTCCTGAAAATTTGGACTCACGTCTAGCGACGATTAAAGACGGAAAAAAACCACAATCAGGGAATTTCAATCGTTGGCTGGCAGTCTATGGTGGATCTCACGGTGTTCGCGTCCGGACATTGCATTTGCAGTGCACAAGGTGACGAGACGGACACATGCGCCGACATTTTTTTCGACTTCAAAATGGCGAAGCGAGTCGCGAGGTACCTCAAGGGTACAAAGACTCTAAAGTTAAGACTGAAACATGATGATGACGAAGCTATGCCTGTGCGCATAGTTAGCTACAGTGATGCTGATTTTAAGGTCGATCGCAAAAGCATCAGCGCAAGTGTGATTTTTGTAAATGGCATTGTGGCAGGATGGAGTTGCAAGAAACAAGGTGCAGTTGCGCTTTCGACAGCCGAGGCAGAATTCGTGGCTGCCGCTGTCGATGGAAAGCAAGCTCTGGGGATAAGAGAGTTGCTTGGTGAAATTGGTATAAATTCACGGGCGCCGATTGTCTTGAAGATAGACAATCAGGCTGCCATCAAACAATTGTTGAACGAAGCGAGTGCTGCAAGCACAAAGCACGTTGACGTGAAATTGAAGTTCGTGAAAGATTACACAAGAAAGGCAAGATGAGGCCAGAGCACGTATCAAGTGCTGACATGGTGGCCGACCTTTTAACGAAAACGTTGAGCGCTGCAAAGATTGGAGAGTTACGTGACCAGATTGGTTTGGCTTAAGTTTTTCTCTATTGATTCTTATAGGTTGTGGTTGAAACTAGCTGGCATCACTAAGCTGGATGGTATGGAATGAAGTTACGTACCTGTGGTGATGTGGCAAATTGCATGTGGTTGCATGGAGGTCCCGGAGTTTTGGAAGGAGTGTTGGAATTCGAAGACAGTTTTCGGTGAAAATGAAATTCCAAGTTAGCAAAACAGCGTGGACCACTACATACAAATTTTAGGTTATAAAGTACGGTTCAGAACTTAATAACTTAATAATACATTTTATTATCCTTTTTACCCTACAACACTACAAGCAGTCATCACAAGTGGTGGTGCGGAGTAGAGCGCCTCTTTAGTCGATTGGACTAAGTCGGACTTCAAGTGGAAAAACAAGGTTGCACGCAGTTTCTAGCCGGATTGCAGGCACCGGGCACTACATTGCTGGTGTCTGCCGCTTCGAACAAAAGCCGACTTTTTCTACAGCAGGGGCATGTTCTTGTAGCCTCTGGTGCATATCCAGCTGTGGTGAAATGACTTGGGAATTAGTTAACGGCCAGGAATGAGATACATCTGGCCGAGGATGCATTCTGATTGGCAGATAATGCCGGCCAAGGGCGTGGATGCTGGATGGCAGCTGCCGGGTGTATCCACCAGCGGCAGGATGGTGCCAGGCACGGAATCGAGCCAGATGGGCGTGATCAAGGAACTTGTAATCGGGCTAGCCAGAAATGGGCCGTCCGGATCAAGTGGGCCGGATGACCACCGATGGTGGATGACCAAGGGGCGGTTTTGTCTAAAGGATGTGCGTGCGAAGGATCCTGAGGAGGGCTAGGCCCTTGAAGAAGACGGATGGGACGCCGGAGGTGGATGCTTGGCCGCTAAAAAAGAGTCGACGTCAGTGCCAGGTGGGCCTAGATGGATGGCTATCCAGGTCGAGCCGGATATTTGATGTACGGTACATGAAGGAGTATCTGGCAGCCGGATGGTAGCTGGATATTTGGTGTACGGTACACGAAGGGGTTTCTGGATGGTTGGTGTACGATACACAAAAGGGTATCCAGGTGGAGCTGGATGGTTACACAAAAGGCATCCAGGTTGAGGCTGACTGAGCTATTTCAGGTAGGACACATAACTATCCAGCCGGGCTATTTGGGGTAGGTTACACAAAAGGTTGTATTGGATATAGGGATAAAAATCAGTATACGTTTCGCTTTCTAAGACGCAAGTCGCTTTCATTGGTTCACAGCAGAGGGCTAACAAGGTCCCCTCTTGCTGCTATTGGTTTGCCCGGGGAAGGTTAAAGTAACCCACCGGAAGTCCCCTGACCGGGAGTCGCCGCGTTGCGTATACTCAACTCAAGTCGCCCGTGTTTTGAACACGGTTTATCTCTATTGGAAAGTGTGGTAACGTTTTGGCCTACTGTGGAAGATTGTGGAGTGTTATTTGGATTCCCTATTACACACAAGACTGGATTTACCCCTTTATTATCTTTGGTTTAGCTGGCCGATCGATTATTCTCGGTCCAGCCGTCGCGGTATACAAACTTCAAGTATATTGCCAATCCTGCTCCCCGGTGAAGATTTCCGCCCAGGAGCAACCCTAGTCCTAACCCTCGTTTCCCTATTCGACGGACTTTTAACTTTTCACCCTAGGGTCCATCAAGAGAGCGCAACCGCCAGTGCTGACGGGTACACAAGGTGAGCTTTACGAACATGGATCATCCAAGTCGTCACGACCAAGGTGATGGGAGCGATCGATACAGTCGGCTGGATGCCGGATCGGATCAAGACCTGGATAAACGGAGTACCCCCTCCGAACGTCAGTCATCTGGGCCCCCCGTGGATGTTCGCATCTCAGAAGGAATTTCTGAGAGCGACTACGCATCATCCTGCTCATCGGGCCAGCCGGCATCGGAGGTGACCGCACATGTGACTCCGACTTGTTTCCTCTCCTGATCCATCCGTTCGTCCATCTTCGACGGAGTGGACAAAACCAGTTCAGAGACTGGGGCAGGATCTCGGCCAGCACATTCAGTCGGATCCGGCGATGGCTGGCTCCGCGTCAATATTCTAGAAGGGGATCGGTACTCTGGTTTAGCCACCATTGGAGTCCGGTCTTCCTCCACCGGTTCCTCTTCGCTGACGAAATCGGTAGTTGCCTGAAAGGCCAGGTTTGCCACTCGATATAGCGTCTTGAGCAAATAGTGACATAACCTGTCCGGCGGGGCACTTTCAGCCACATTCCAATGATCACGTCCTCATGCAAGGTGAGGGGGCGTTCTGAGATGTTGGTCACACTTATGTAATTGAGGTTTAGATCTTCTCCTTTAACGAGCGAGGGCACCCAACTCTCGTCCTTAGTCATCAATAACTTACGCCGCCTGTTGTGTGGTCGCGCCGTTATTTTCACCGTTCTTCCCACTGGCACCATTACAAATTGACCTAACTTGAGGAACTGGACGTGGGAACCATATAGAGGCCGCTGGCCAGCCAGCTGGATCTGCCCCTCATCAGGTAACGTCAATCTCCCATGAGATAAATCCAGCCGTATGCCAGCTGGGACCATAAAATCCATCCCCAGAATTGCATCCTGCCCGGCTAGCTTACCTACCCATGCGGTAAAGTAGTACAACAACGACCCAGCCAGCGTAATTTTGACTCTTGTTCTTCCTTGGGTCATGTAAGAACTTTCTGCAATACCGATACACTCTTGCCGCTTCGTCTCATCTATTTCACATCCCACCTACTAGCAAAGGTGGTGTCAACGATGGACACTTCTGCGTCAGAGTCAAAGAGCATGGTGGCCTTCTGGTTATTAATTTTACCATGTGCCTTGGCTTGCTTGAACCACTTATCCGGCGAATGGTATTTCGAGTAACGTTGTGATTCACCGGGTAATATATTCAGTTTCGTAACCACTTCAGACCGAGAATATTCGTCCCTCCGTAAACTGTTGACCAGGATGGGGTCAGCCGTGCTGCCCGGGGACCGGATGATGTGGTAAAGCGATCGGAAAATATTGGGACTGAAGTGGACCACACATGGCCGTTGATTGGTGGCGATAGAACACCCATCAACATATGACGGTTGATGGGTGGGAAAAGGTTGATCACGGTTAAGAAGAAAAGGTGGCGGACAACGGATATTCACGACGTGGAGAAATCAGCCAAGTATGGTCGTTAAGCCCAGTCCCAGACACTGGCGGAATGATGGAGATCACGATCACGATCGTTACTACAGTCACGAAGTGGAGTTCCCGTGGATGTAATAAGAAAAGAGTGACTGTTGACATGACGTATCAAGGGCAGGTGACCAGCCGATCTCTGAATGGTATAGTGGTTGAAGTTGACCATGACACGAAGTTACGGCCTGATCAGCCTATCATGCCCGAGCAATGAAGATTAGATGAGGAACGAAGTCGGGCATGTGGAGTGACAGGTTGTGTGAGTGATGAGAACCTTTGGTTGGTCCGAAGATGACGTGGCAAGGCCTGATCAGGCCTGATCAGCCGAGATCGGTGTTATATGGTTGTCTTGACGGGGTATAAAGATCGGAAGTGTGGCTTAGAAGATGAATTGAGTCGTGATGATGATGACCCAGAGCGTTCCCGAGGTGATCAAGGGCTGATCAGCCTGATCACCACCTGATCACTCGGTTGATCACTATGGCGATCGTGATCAGAGCTGATCAGCCTCTGATCAGCGTTCAGATGCAAGGGCAAGTAAGTTCTCGGTTGGGTCGGACTGTATATGAAGTGGACAAGTGCTGAAGAGCAGGTCTCAAGTGGTTTCAAGGTCGTTTGTTGAAGATCAGGATGGGTTGAAGATCTTTTGAAGAGTCGGGTCGTGATCAGGGCAGAAGCGGTACAGATCAGCTTGAAGGTGCAGCCAGGATGGGCAAGAGGGTGTTACGCAACCGTGCGACGAAGTAAATAGGTTCGAATTAAAGGTCAGGCATGAGTTGATGTATGGTACACAGGTATAGGAGATTGCATATATAATAACAGGTTTAGATTTTCCCCCTAAAGCAAAGAGTCGCTCCGCCACGTGTGCGGTCATTGGGAGCACAGGGTTGATTAGTCCCCTCTTGCTCAACTATTTCCCGGTTAAGACGCGCTTAGACGCATTTTGGCTTACCGGAAGGCCCCCGACGGGTTTGTTTTAGGTGATCGAACCTCAACCGCAACGCGCACGTGTTTGGAACACGTTAATAATATTGGTAAAGGTTTTGTGGAGATAACGTTTGTGGATTACTGTGGAAGATTGTGGATTGATCGCATTTTCTTGGTTTCGTTATATCTCTCTCTCATTGGCTGGCCTGATCAGACGAACTTTCCTGATCAGTGCCTAGATAATGAATAAGTGTCGACCCCAACCCGTTCTCCGGTGAAGATTTCCACCCGAGGACACCCCCCGTCTCGAGAAGGTCAAGCCCTCCGACCTGATCAAGATCATCCTTTTCGTCACCGAGTCCACCTAAGTGAGTGTAATCAGCCCCGATCGACGGGTACACAAGGTGAGATGAAGTTAAATATAGATCCTGACGAGCATGAAGACCGGCCAGATGACCGGGAGGATCAGATCAGTCACCACAATGGTGATTCATCTGATTCCGATGCTGATCAGGATCAACGGAGTACCCCCTCCGATAGTTGGTCGTCCGGGCCAGTGGGTATCCGGATTCCGCCCAAGACTTCGGTCATGGATTTGGAAATCGGCTCCACCACAATGGTGCGCGGATCACTTGGTGACTCAGGATATCACCGTGATTCCTTTGATGATGAAAAAGATGTGAAAATCAAAGTGGAGGAAACTTTTTCGGGTGTATTGGAGGAAGCCGTATCGCCTCCGATGCTGTCCATTTCTAAAGGAAGCGATGATCGACCTGGTCTGGTGGAGTGCCAGGTCGAGATTAAAGATGAAATAACTCCCCACATGGCCCCGATCGGGGCCGATCTGGGTTATAGTAAAGTTGACTATAACCCAGGAAAGGATCGAGGTGCTAACCTTGATCCTATGCATAAGAAGAAAATGGAAAAAGACAGAAAAAACATGGGGGCGGATCATTGGGATCCACCTAAAAAATATGTGAAACCTAAACCGAAGATCTTCGAGGAAGACGAAGAGAAGATCGAACCAGCCGAGAAGACCACTGTTCAAGATGTGGAACGACTGTTCTATCTTCGAGAGTTTCACAAGTTCCTGGCTACCAACCGAGTGATGAAGATCATTAAACCTAAGATCATCGGGAAGCTTGAAGGTCGAACGACCCGGCCGGTGATCACAGGCAGTCAACTTGATCTGATCAGGAACCTCTTGGCGCAGATCGACGAGGTTGGCTTCACTACTGGTGCCTTCGACGCGAATATGCTATTCGATCTTGATCAAGAGACGATCAGAGAATCTATGACCACCCTGTATGATCATCTTGCCTCGTTACTAGGGGCGAACCCAGTGGTTCAGTCGCCGATCGCGGATCCTTCGCACCGATCACAGTTGGTTGAATATCCTATGGATATTGAGTCGATATATCAATCGTCATCACAATCTGGAGCGGCATCCACCGACTCCTCGGTTGGGATCACACGTATGACGTTGGGCCCGAAAGGGATCCAGCAGGTCGACCCCAAGATCGAGTCGCAGAACAGGAAGAGAAAACCCGAACCTGGTAGAGTCGGATCGGACGATAGTTTCGAAGATGCTCAGGAAGTGCCACAGGCCAATCCGACCTCTAACACTGGTCATACTAACATGCCGGAGGTCCCAGAGCAATTAAAAGCCATGTTCGCGACTATGATGAACCGATTTGCGGGTGAACAATATGGATTGCCTCAGTACACACCTGGACAAGGACAACCATGGCGATCAGCACCGAACATGAATCAGTCCGCTGAGAAACCGGTCAAGAGACCCGTGGACGTGGAGATTGAATCAGTCCGATCAGCCGGAATTGTTCGTTCGATATGCCAGGCCGATCACCAAGATCGATTTCACCGATCACCTCCACGGAGTGATGTGGACATGGAGTCAGAAGGCGAGATCAGTCAACATTTCGATCCAGACGATCTGGACATTGAGATGCCTCGCAGGGCGAATATGGCCTCTGCGCAGGCATTTGGCAGTGATTCCGGAACGATCACCCAAGTGCGAATGTCTGCGATCTCGGAATTGAAGGATTTTACCGGCAAGGATATGGATGATGATCAGGCCAGAGCTTGGTTGAGTCGGACTAACTCAGCTTTTCTGAGAGACAAGATACCGGAAGGTGAAATATGCCTGATCTTCGCTGATCTAATGAAAGGTCCGACCAAGAACTGGCTTAAACAGCTGAGTCGAGAAGTGCGTTTGAAGTGGCCTCGTTTGTGTGAAGAGTTTGAAGAACAGTATTGCAACTCGGGGGTGTCTGTCGCTAGACAGTACTACCACATGAAGAAAAGATCCGACGAGACGCCGATCGAATACTTACATCGACTGAATGTTGCTGGTCTACGCGCGAAAATGCCGATCAAGGACCCACGACACCCGGATATAGCCCGCGAGCATGTCGAACACTTCATTGGTACTCTGGATAATCGTGATCTGGCTGATCAGCTAACCCTGCTCCGTATAAAGGACTCAGAGCAACTGGAACTGACTCTGAGGACGCTGCAGCGGGCCAAAAGTCGACAGCCCAAGGTCGAGGTAGGATCGAACCGATACCGGTCAAAGCCACACCCTGATCAGGGCAAGATACCGGCAGCACGACCAGCCAGAGCAATTCGGATGATCACGAAGGAATCAGACAGTTCAGGTTCGGAAGAGGAAAGTGGTCAGTCAAGTCTGAGCTCGGACGAGGAACAATCTCGTCATATCTTTACGACGGAACCAGTGTATTGCCCGAGATCATCGGCTAATGGCATGGATGGACGGAAACCTGGTGGTATTTAACTTGATCAGGACCGATCTCGAGGAAATGTGTGCATTGTGGGTCGACCAAACATGGAGATCGTGATTGTTGGAAAAGAATTACGTGTGGAAAATGTGATCGCAAAGGTCACCCTTCTGATCATTGTTTTTTCGTGTGCAAGACCTGTGGGAAGCTTCATGACGCCGGCGCCTGCCCTATGGAAGAATTTTTTAACCTGATGCGCAAGTGGTATGTGCCGACTAAACATGCTGGTATGTTTCCACCAGATGTTGAGAAGATGTTAAACTAGATCGCTCGCCAGGTTGGAATCTGGTTCGAGCCGAGCGATCTACGTTCTGCATTTATGCATATGTCGGTAGCGGAAATAAGTTTGAGGAAAAGAAGATAACCGACAATACATGTTCTAATTCAAATTGCATCGATCGGTGTCCGATCTACAGTCTCAGAGTGGATGAATATTCCCGATCGGACGTGATCATGGAGTTGGACCTACTGCCCGGTGAATCCCGAGGATATTGGAAGTATCACTCTCCCGACAAGTGGTTTAAACAGGCAAAAGCTAATGGAAAGATCAACAATGAAAAAGCCACTATTTTATTTGACTCTGGGGCGGAAGTCTCGATCATCGACTCCGCCTTTGCTCGTAAGGTGGGATGTCGTATAGACAGTACCAAGAGGCAAGAATGTGTTGGGATCGGCGAGAGTTCATATATGACGGAAGGACGATCACGTGTGAAGATCACCCTGGCAGGATCCCTGGTCTACTATTTTAATGCTTGGATCGGCCGGTTAGCCGGTCAAGACGCGATACTGGGGATGGATTTTATGGTACCAGCCGGTATACGACTTGACCTGTCTCATGGAACCCTGACTCTGCCGGATGAGGTGCAGATTCAGTTATCCGGCCGACGACCTTTATATGGTACTCATGTACGGATGTTAAAAATGGGTCAGTACGAGAACATCGGGGTGTCCCGATCAGTCGATGTCATGATTCGGCCGAGTGATCGGCAACAGAAATTGTGGTTAACCCGTGGTGAACGATGGGTACTAACGTTCGTTAAAGGTATCGGCAGATCAAGTTACATCAGGGTCACGAATATATCCGATCAGCCGCTGATCGTCCACGAAGACATGATCTTAGGGATGTGGTTGCCCGAAGGGAAAGTACCTCGACAGATCGGGTATGTCTCAGTGGGATCACGAAGATATATTGAATGGCAGAATCTGGCTTATCAAGCCACCACAGACCTGATTAGTGACGAAGATATAGCGGATGAAGATACCTCACCTATGGTCGAGAAGCCGGAATATTCTACGCCGACCAAGCTGCTGATCAGGAGACCGCCGATCGAAGCGATAGGGGAAAGCCGGGTCAAAAAAGGTCCACAAATATTGAATATTATTAGACCCGGCTCACCGAAGACAGCGGGTCCAGAGAGCGAAAATGATGGTGAGGAGTTCAGGAACGATCTTGAGAAGAAAAAGGAGGATGAATCTGCCGAAGTTATTACGGAGGAAGGTGAACCCGAAGTAGATCACCAGTCGGATGACTTACAAGGGGCGACTCAAGATGATACCGATCAGGAAAAGGCAGATCAGATAGATGAACAAGTGTGTATACATGAAGGTGGTGATCAGTACATTGAAGGTATCGAGAAGCAGATGGCCGTTTTACCGTAAGTATCGCCCAATATGCCAGAAGTCACCATGGAAGATCTACAGGTCGGTGATCCCGAAGTGAACTCTCCCGAGCAGATCGATCAGCTAAAGAAGATCATCTGGAAGGGGCGTCACTTACTGATGGGGAAAGGTAACGCCCTACCCCCAGCCGCATTCGGAGCTGTTTGTGATATAGACGTGGGAAATGCGAGGCCGATCGCTCAACGTTGTCGTAAAGTTGCACCTCAATACCGGGAAAAGTTATCCGATTTGATCAAGGGTTTGCTGAGTACAAAGATCATCCGACCATCAACATCGCAGTGGGCATCGCCGATCGTGATCGTGATTAAGAAGAATGGGGTCGATATTCGATTGTGTATCGACTATAGAATGGTGAATCGCCTCACGAAGTTGATGGTCTACCCGATGCCCCTGATCAATGATTTACTAGAAGATCTGGATAAAGTTTTATGGTTTTGTTCGCTGGATATGGCTAGTGGTTTCTGGGTGGTTTCGATGACTGATCGTGCTCGAGAGATCTCGGCTTTCGTTACACCTTTCGGACTTTTTGAATGGAATCGGATGCCGTTTGGATTAAAGAATGCCCCACAGATCTATCAGAGGCTGATCGACAATGCTCTCTATGGGTATTTCCAGATCAGTGCTGATCGGGAAGCCACCGATCTACATGATGTGTTTACAGAAGGTGAACCAGACCAAGATCAGGGCAGATCAGTGTTGGGAAGGCGATCATACATGGATGACATCTTGATCACAGCAACATCCTGGGATATGCTATGCGATAAGGTCGAACGACTCCTGAACACCTGCGAGCGCTGGAATTTATCGATCAGTGTGGTCAAGAGTTTCTGGGGTCAACCCAAGGTCGCTTACCTCGGCCATAACGTGTCAATCCAAGGTTTGGAAGCAAACCCGAAAGATCTGGCTGCCCTCAGCAACCTACCGTTTCCCCGATCACTGAAGGCCATGCAATCCTTTCTTGGATCTCTGAATTATTATAGCCGATTTATCGAAGACTTATCGATTTACGCCGCTATACTATATGAACTGAAGGAAGTTGATTGGGGCTACGAGAACGTGATCGGGTAGGAAGATCACCAATTGAGACTGATCACGAAGTTGAGGTTACTGAAACGGATCTCAAGACTGGATCACTGATCGATCGAACTGTGCCAGGGTCAGAGGACCATGTGGAGCGAGCCATGGTAGCTTTCAGTATGTTGTAGGCGAAGATGATCTCGACGCCGATATTGAAACACTTCGATCCGGAGAAGATTCCCGTGGTAATTCTATACGCCAGTAAATGGGCAATATCAGCCGCACTGGTCCAAGATCACGACGGGGTTTATTGCCCGGTGACGTTCACAAGCCGAACATTAAAACCGAACGAAGTTAACTATGGTATTGTGGATAAGGAGGTGCTAGCATTATTACGTGTATTGGGTGTTTGTTACTCTATGCTGGTAACTAGATCAATTAAGGTATTATCCAGGCGATCTAGTTTGGCTTGGTTACTGTCAGCGAGTGGTTTAGACGGGAGACTGGGGTGATGGGCGGCGGTGTTATCTCAGTGGACTTTGGAGATCATCAAGTGCACCAAGGGCGAAGAAGAAATTCTTGGAACACTAGCAGCCAGCATCACGCCCCGATCAGAAGTCGATGAAGCCCTGATCGAGGTCGCTCCTCGGAAGCAACCACGTGAATCGATCACTATACCCCCACCGATCGTCGGCTCGGAGGAAGATCTGATCGTTGTAAGTTTCGACGGATCAGCGAGTGTGAAGAAAGGCGTGGGGGCGTATAGCGCGTTGTTATGGAAACTGCCAGAATGGACTGTTATATCGGCCGGTTCAGATTATACTCCAGGTATCACGGTCAATGAGGCCGAATATCGTGGTCTGCTGCTAGGTTTGGATCTCTTGCAAGAGCAAAAGATCGGAAGAGTAATCATATGCGGAGATTCAAACCTGGTAATTCGGCAGATCACTGGAGAGATCGATTGCAAAGCACCACGTTTGAAGTGATCGCGTTATGAAAGCTTTACGTGGATGGCCAAGGCATGATCTTTTACATGTGAAACGCGATTGGAATTGGAGTGCTGATCACCTAGCCACTATGGCCATGCGTGATCAGACCGGATCAATAGTTACTGATCAAGCATTGCTGGAGGAACTGGTGGAGATCCATAGGCTTCCTGAGCTGATTCGTGTGGAAGATGAAAACGAAGCAGCCCAGATCTCGATCATGACGAGATCGCGAACCAGATCGCCACCTAACAGACCACTCTCTCGAGAAAGCCTAACAGAAGAAATAGTACAGGAGATGCGGATCGAAAGAATTCTCAAGGCACAAGACGAGGAAAAATGGATCGTTGATTTGAAAGCGTTTCTAAAGGGTGATCTGGAGAAGTTGAGCCAGGGTGAAGCAAAAGATTGTGCCAAGATCGCGTCCAACTACGAGATCGACGAAAATGATCTATTGTTTAACTATGTTCAAGCTGATCAGGCCGATGCAGATCTGGACCGATCGGCAAGGCTCGTGATCCCGGAGACTTTACAAGCTGATATCTTACACCATTATCACGCCAGTTTAGAGGGTGGCCACCAGGGCGTATGTGGTGAAGTGCTCCAGAAGTTAACGGACTAATGATGATGGATGCCCGCACCGGATTGGCTGAAATGTCACCGTTAGCCGGATGCCCAGACCGGTCAGTAATAAGATGCAATCTGGGGGCTGCCTGGCGCACCTGCAAGCGGCCGGGCGGCGCCCGGCTGGAAATCAAGTCGGCGGACCTGACAAGGGGCGTGGATAGTCGGACAGGCGGGCTGAGCAGACGGGAGGACCACGGATGTTTGACGGCCGAGGCGCGGATGGCGGATGGCCGAGGCGTTGGATTGTTTGTAAGGATTGAGTGAAGGGAGCCTGAAAGAAGATGAATGTTCTAGTGGATGGAGCAGGCACCCGGATCGTATGAGAAGCTGCCAAGGAATTGCTAGCGTCAGCGGCCGAGAGGCGCGGATGGGTGGCTACTGTATCCGGCTGAGCCGGCCTGGTACAATGTACCATTCGGACTGGTACCAGATGGGTTCGGTGTACCGGCCGGGTTGGTACTATTGGGGGTTGGTGTACCGGCCGGGCGGGTACACAAAGTCGGAGTTAGCCGGGTTGCGTTGGGTAAGGTACATGACTGGTCAGCCGTGTTATTTGAGGTAGGTTACACAAAGGGAGTATTGGATATAGGATAAATCAGTATACGTTTCGCTTTCTTAGACACAAGTCGCTTTTATTGGTTCACGGCAGAGGGCTAACAAGGTCCCCTCTTGCTGTTATTGGTTTGCCCGGGGAAGGTTAAGTTAACCCACCGGAAGTCCCCTGACCGGGAGTCGCGGCGACTTCGTATACTCACCTCAAGTCGCCCGTGTTTTGAACACGGTATTAAGTATTGGGAAGTGGTGACATTTTGGCCTTCTGTGGAAGAGTGTGGAGTTGTATCTGCCTCATATACACATTTGGATTCGCCCTTCATTGTTATTGGTTTAGCTGGCCGATTGATTATTCTCGGTCCAGCCGGCACTATACAAACTTCAAGTGTCTTATTGGTTTAGCTGGCCGATCGACTATTCTCGGCCCAGCCGGCACTATACAAAGTTCAAGTGTATTGCCAGACGAGCTCCCCGGTGACGATTTCCGCCCAGGAGCTACCCCTAGTCCTAACCCTCATCTCCCTATTGGACGGATTTACACTTTTCGCCCTAGGGTCCACCAGGAGAGCAAACCACCCAGTACTGACGGGTACACAAGGTGAGCTTTCAACATGCAACATTCGAGCAGTCGCGATCAAGCGGATGGAAGCGACCGATCCAGCCGGCATGAAGCCGGATCGGATCATGACTCGGATGGACGAAGTACCCCCTCCGATAGTCAGTCGTCTGGGACCCCCGTGGGTGTTCGCGTCTCAGGAAGATTTTCTGAGAGCGACTACACCATATTACTTCCCCCGACCTGATCGAGATAGTCGTATTCATCTAGAGTCCACTTAAGTGAGTGTAATCACTGTGAACCAATGGGTACACAAGGTGAGATGAAACTTAAAATGGATCCAGTCGTTCACGATGACCGGTCATAGGACTGGGATGATCAAGCCGATCGCCCTAGCGGTGGTCAGTCCGATCAAGGGATAGACTGAGATTCGCGGAGTACCCCCTCCGATAATTGGTCATCCAGGCTTGTATGAATCCGGGTACTTCGGTTTTAGATTTGGAAATCGGCTTCACCACATGTCCGGATCACTTCGTGACTTTGGGTATCAGCGTGGTTCCTCTGAAGATGAAAACGATCTAACAATCAAAGGTTTTTCGAGTGAATTGGAGGAATGCGTATCGCCTCCGATACTGCCCAAATAAAAAAGAAGCGATGATCGACCTGGTAGGGCGCAGTGCCGGTGGTCATGTAACGTTATCATAGCCTCCTTGATTACATCACTAACGAAAACGAACAGTTTGTTCACATCACAGGCACCGGGAGTGATGCCGACTTCTTTGTTCCGGTCGATCCGGTTTCCGATCATATTAAGTAGGGTGCCAGAGATGATCAGTCTAACCGATCGACCGTCGAGCTTCCCGAGGATCTTTGGGCGAATATATTTCATGACCTTGTTGGTCTTCAGAAAATACTAAACACGTAAGTAAAATGCTCGTTCGATGTCTTTATCCGTGATCGCCCAAATATATTCGGTAGTTTTCTCTTCGTCATCCTCCAACATCTTCAGCTTGAATTTAATATTTTTTAGGTTGGTCGTGTTGATCTGCCTCCATCTTTTTATGTTCTTTTCCAAAAAAAATATTTATAATGGTCGGGACATTTGGGTTATAGTTAGTTTTACCATAAATCGGACCGGCTCCGGTCGGAGCCTTGCGGTGAGTAATTTTATCATTAATATCGATCCTGGTATAGCTGGCCGGCGCGAATCACCCGGACTCACTTCAGTTGGTCGATACTTCGCACCGATCGCAAATGATCAAACAACTCATGGCCTATCTCGCACAGGGAGTTCTTTTAATTTTAGATAAAAATAATATCATTCATTGAAGACGTGCTACGCGAGCCCAGATTTCGCAGGTATACCCGGAGTTCCGACCAGATGCGAACCGGTTTTGCATCCATGATGGAACGTTTCTTTCAGGAGCAACGTGGCACTATTATGTACAGAATCAGAGACGGTCATGGCAACCATGGTGGATTTACGACTGGCTAGTAGCGAAGCCGGCTCCAACACCTGCAGATGTGGATATGGAATCGGTGCGATCAGATGGATATGCCCGACTAAATCGCCAAGCTGATCAGAACAATTACCAGGGGCAACCCGATAAGTCACCCCCGTTTAGTGATATCGATATGGAATCGGTGGGGGGGGACAAGTCAGTATTCGACCCGAACTATCTTGACCTGGGATGCCTCGTCTGGTGAATATGTCCTGGGCCCATGATTTCGATTCTGGAACGGTTACCCGATCTAGCCATGTCATTGTGAACGATGAGTAACCGATCGGAAATATTAATATAACTCAATTTGACGACCCCCTTGATAAAAGATGAGACCCATCGTTCGCCACGAGCTAGCCATATTTTTTTCTGTTGCCGATCGGCCGATGGAATCATTACATCGACCGATCGAGCGCCCGGCTCATCTCCACCATCTGTTTTCGAATACCGTACAACGGACGTCGACCCAGATAGTTGTATTTGTAATTCGTCCAGCAAGGTCAAGGTTCCATGGGAAAGGTCGAGTCGGATACCGGCCGGGACTATAAGATCCATCCCTAGTACGGCATCCTGACTGGCTAGCCGGCCGACCCAAGCATATAATACGTAACCAGGGAGCCGCTCTGGACCCGATCTTGGAGATGACTTTGGACCTGATCTAGGACCCGACATTCCAACCACCAACGCCAAGTGGTCTGGTAACTATCAACTTTTTCCAACATCATCCGGTTGTCCAGTGTTCCTGATCGGACACAACGTCCAGACTGCAGGATCGGTAGGATTAATCGGTCGGCCATAGTGATTAGCCGGCCTGACCGATTCATAACACTCGATATATCCACTTCCAGCCATAGTACTATGCCACAGTCATAATCTAACCATAACCTGGGTCCGTCGATATATATCCAAACTGATATTTTAGTCTTGGGTCGACCCGGTCCGACTTAACCCATCCATGGGCGGTCACGTAGCTTAACTGATCCATTCCAACCGAATAACCTCCGATAACGGTGACTTCCATACTTTCTCACAGATTCTCCACTCGACCCCGTTATCGCACGTATCCTTCTGAGTCGAGTCGACTCGTCCCAGGGGCCAACTGTCACTTCCTGTCCATCGATAACGGCTGGTCTCGCGTTCATCCAATCAGCTCAGCGGTGTAGACCCCTCATATTTATATACTTAAAAGCCACTTTACCACATTAGTATGACCCTTGGTCGTGGACTGTAGCACACGAGACTTGAGTGGTTGACTGCAGGGAGCTGACCGTGTCCGGGGTCGCCTTCAGACGATCCCGTTTATCTTGAAGGTCGGTGATCTGCGTCCGAAGTTGCAGAAAAACGAGTTCCGTCTGCGCGACCTCTTTCGACACTTAGGTTTTCGCGAGATCGGCCACGGCGGACTATCGATCATGTTCAGCGGTTAGGGCTTGAATTTTAATATCTGTTTCCGACCAACTCCGGACCAGATCAGCGTGGGCGTAGTCTTTGCGTAAAGTCTCAAGACTGATGGCGGAATCGCGAGCCTGATGCTCCGCGGTCGGAACTTGGTGAGGTAACGACAGAAGATATTCCACGTCACACGTCCGTCTCTTCAGGTCGACCTGATGGGCGACAAGTTGAGCCCGAAGTGTCTGACCGGCAGTAGAAAGTGAGGCCAGCTCTCCGACCATCTTACGCAGACCCTATCGAAGTCGATCGGCATCTGCCACACCCAAGGCAACGGACCGGCTCCCTCAATTAGGAGTTGCAGCTTTGGCACCTTTGGAGGGACCGACCCGAAAAAGACCAAGTGAGGATCGGGGGCGAAATAGGGGAGGTCACAATTGTTGAACCGCGGTCTTCGAAGTGGCCGTGTGTTCGGCGAGCGGTAACGAAGGAGAAGTAGTTGAAGGAACGGGAGAAGGATTTAAGCCAGTCGGATCGCTACCGTTGTGCGGCTGCAATCAGACTCAGGAGTGGCTGTGGTAAAGAATGTAAATGTGTGAGTGGTCCACACCGCTGCTCCGATTTGATGATCTCGGGACCAACCATTATGGATGGACAGGAAGTGAGTGTGACTACTTTGGTTGAATATGGATGTTTTGGGCAATATGAGCCGGTCCGGTCGGCTGGTAACTATGAAAGATCAACTGACCTTGTCGATCATGAAATCTGGACGTTATAGCCAATCATGAACTTTGATCAATCGGTATTGAAGTTGGAAGAAGGCGATGGTTATCAGATTACGTGGCATTTGGATGACTGAGATCGGGACCAAGATCGGGACCAGGATCGGGTCCGGATGGCCGGACTGACCGGCAAAGATGACTCGGTCAGAGAGCAAAGGTGGTCGGGCTATTGCGAGGGCTGATTAAAGGCAATATCGGCCAATCCTGTGACAGGAGGATCAAGTTCGGAATATTGGGTAAGTCACATAGGTTGGTGTACGGTACACTTAGTATTGGTTTGCACATATTAAATAATAGGATTGAATTTACCCCCTAAACAAAGAGTCGCTCCGGCACGAGTCAGCGGTCATTAGGAGCACAGGGTTAACAAGGTCCCTGTAATTCAGCTTATTCCCGGTTGAGACAAGACGCACTTTTGCTCACCGGAAGTCCCCCGGCGAGATTGTACTGGATTAAGCTATTCTCACCCCTCACGTCCACGCGTTTTGAACACGTTATTTAATTGGAAAGGTGTGTGGAAGAGCTAAGTGGTTTTACTTGGAAGATCGTGATTATGGTTTATGTATCTCTAAGTGGTTATTGGTTATCTCTCGTTATTGGCTGGTCCGGTCGGTTGAAACATCCCGATCCAACTTATACGGTATTTTACATAACGTACCACCCCTAATCCGTCCTCCGGTGAAGATTTCCACCGGAGAACAACCCCGTCGCGAAGAAGTCACATCCCCCGACCTGATCGGGAAACTCGTGTTCATCTAGAGTCCATGTAATTACCGAAAACCCCTGGGTACACATGGTGAGATGAAATTTAAAATGGATCCATTCGTTCACGATGACCGATCCAAAGACCGAAAAGATCGGGCCGATCGCCCTAGCGGCGATCCATTCGATCAAGAGATCGACCAGTATTTGTGGAGTATCCCCCCCTACGATAATTGGTCGTCCGGGTCAGTAGGAATCCGGATCCACCAAGAACGTCTGTCTTAGATTTGAAAACCGGCTTCACCACAAGGGTACTCGTGCACGGATCACTTGATGACTCTGGATATCACCATAATTCCTCTGATGTAACGATCAAAGCGGACGAAACGTTTTCGAGTGTATCGGAGAAAAGCGTATCGCCTCCAATACTGTCATATTAAAAGGAAGCGATGATCGACCTGGTTGGGCGGAGTGTCTGGTCGATATTAAAGATGAAATTACTCCCCATAAGGCACCGAGCGGAGCCGGCGCGGGTTATGGAAAAAGTGACTATAACCGGGAAAGGATCGACGTCCCAATATCGATCCTAAAAAAATGGGGCGTATCAATATAATCTACCAAAGAAGTATATTAAATCCAAGTGTGGTGGAGTGAACCAGAATAAGTGGCTCACATATGGATGCTGATTGGTGTTTGTCAGGACACCCATCAAGACAGAACCGTTGATGGGTAGGACAGGCTGGTTCAACTTAGGATGACGTAAGTAATAACGGGCTATCGTGAAAATGTGCAGAAAAGCGTGGTGTCTAGGGTTTAGGGTAGTCGCACCTTGTCCCAGAGAACAATGGATCGGCCAAGTATCACAACCAGACGCGAATATCCAGATGTCGGACCGGGTTGGTCTGGCCGGACCGGTTAAGACATGTGTAATGGAGCAGGTTTATGGATAGTTTGAGATAGTGGAGGTGACGGAACATGATTATTGGAGCCGATTATCGCTGATCCAAGTGGTTCAAGTGACGTGGTATTAAGATCTCGGCTGACCGACTGAATGAGTTGGATTAGCCTTAGGACATGAAGACGAAGCGTATGAAGGAATCCTATGTGTAAGATGGTTAGCTCCATGGATATATCAGCGAGTTGCGGAGATCAACAAACCGGCTTCGAATCGGCATCAAAGGATCGGATCAAGTCCGTCTTCAAGAGGAATACCGATTCCGGACCGACTTTGCGAGTTTAACGCATGTTGGAGGTTGGGGGCATGTTTGGGCAAGTTAAAGACGTCGATTTCTAGTCGATTCCGAGGTGGTTCGAGGTGATCTCGAGGTTACTCGGAGCTGGTTCGACCAGGTTTCGAGCCGATCTTGAACTGGTCTGGATCGGTCCCGAATCAGCTTCCGGGTGCCGAAAAAGAAGAAATCCAGTCAAGATCAGTGCTGGAATCGGATGTACAACATCTCAAGAAGCCGATCCTAAGCTGGTTTCAAGCTGATACTTGAAGATCGGGTTGGTTGAAGATCAGTAGAGAACCGGGTCGGGATCGGCTGAATATCGTTCTAAAGTGGTACGGATCAGGGTTGAAGGAGCGTTGAAGGTTGGTCTATGGTGGTAGCAGGAAAACTTTGTGACAAGATGGTCAAGAATGAAGTATGAAGTGGGTCACATAGGTTGGTGTACGGTACACATTAGGTATTAGATATTGTATATATGATACTGGATTAAATTTACCCCCTAAGCAAAGAGTCGCTCCGCCACGTGTCGCGGTCATTGGGAGCACAGGGTTAGCTAGGCCCCTGTAGCTCAACTAAATTCCCGGTTAAGACGCGCATAGACGCATTTTCGCTTACCGGAATTCCCCCGACGGGATTGTTTAAGGTTCTCAACCCTCACCCCTCACGCCCACACATTTAAAACACGTTTAATTAATTGTAAAGGTTTTGTGGAGATGTCGTATTGGTTTACTGTGGGAGATCGTGGTTATATCGTGGTTTTTCGTGGTTTCCTGGTTATTTCCCGTTTATTGGTTGGCCCGGTCGGTTGAAGTATCCCGACCCGGCCTTTGCGATACTTGCATATAGTATCACCCCTGATTTGTCCTCCGGTGAAGGTTTCCACCCGAGAACACCCCCGTCTCAAGAAGATCACATCCCCCGACCTGATTCGTAACATTTTTCCTCATCTAGAGCCCACCTGAGTGAGTGTAACCACCGAATACCAATGAATACACAAGTTGAGATGAAGCTAAACATGTATTCTATCATACATGACGACCGGTCAGAAGGCAGGAAGGATCGGATCAGTCGTCATAGTGATGATTCATCTGATCCTGACGCTGATCAGGTTCAACGGAGTACCCCCCCCCCCACCGATAGTTGGTCGCTAGTGGGGGTCCGACTTCGCCCCACAACTTCGGTTATGGATTTGGAAATCGGCTCCACATCACAAGCTAAATATGTTGGATGATGACAAAGAAAAACGTACAGAACATATTGGGGCGATCACCGATATGGATATCAAACGAGCATTTTACTAACGTGAATTAAATAACTTTCTGAAGTTCAACCAGGTCATGAAAATTGTTTGCCCCAAGATTTTCGGTAAATTGGAAGGTCGATCAACCACAACCGATCACTTCTGGTATCCACTCGACCTGATCAAGTAAGTCAGCATTACTCCCGGTTCTTGTTGTGCCTGTGGTGTGAATAAGGTTTTTGATTTTGATAACCAAGTGATCAAGGATGCCATGGTAACGTTACATGGCCCCAGACATACTGTAGGAGTCATGCTGACTGGTAGTATCTAGACTGTTTTTAATATCAAGTAATGATAAGATGGATGTTATCTCAACCATAGTGCTTCATTTTTAAATATGATGGCAACACTGCTCCAATGCCTCTTTGGCATAGCATTTCTGTTGGAATGTTGAAGCTATTTTCGAGTTCGGAGATGAAAGGTGAAATTCCCTATTTGGCGAAAATTACAATTAAACACTATATGTACAAAATTTAGATTACAAAAGATCTTTAATAATTTTTGCATGATACACTTTTCCTTTTAATCGCGTGGTACACGAGTTGAGGACCTGGAACTTCATCCTCGGAATTTGCAAACGTTGCTAAGTAACTAAGTCGCACGTGGTACAGTGGGCGTCTCGTATAAGTTATAATCGACTTACAGACGCTAAAGATGGCATACAGGTAATCTACAGGCTCTGATTAGCCAAGAATTACCGACGCTAATACGGAGCGTTGATAACCGAAAACACTATTTTTCCTACAGGGTATGAGCCCAAGGATTACGGGCCTTAACGGAGTTTTTTTGTGAATTTCCTAATCTAAATTCTATCTTTCGAAATTATCATCTCTTGTTTCGGAAGTGTAAGTTCTTTGTCTTGATTTCCCTTACGTTATCTATAGAGGATGTAGGGAGAAAAGGTGGACAAGTCAAGTCGTCAAACCATGGTCGGGAGATGGAACTTAACTAAGTCATGGTATTCAGCATGACTTCCCAAGGTTTGGAATCCAACGTAATTTCCAAGGCAGGATACGTTACCAGGTTCAGGCTCCAGTCGTTCTTGCATAGCGCTGGCAACCTGGCCGGGTAGATTTGCTGACCAGGTCGACACCAGAGTCAGTGATCTATTTTTTCTTGTGTTCCAAAACGTACGGGGTGAGCCCCCACAGCTGTTCAGAGCTTCAAGGCTTACGGAAATCTATCTCTGCCGAGTTCATGTATCTTCGCCCGGTGTACCAAAGATCCGCGAATGGACCAGTGGAATCAAGACCGGCGTCCGACAGGGGAAAAATCGGAATTGGAACGGAAGCTGATCTGACCGAGGCTGACCACCAAAATCAGTAGCGGAACCAGTGTCGCGACGATCCCTCTACAATCAATGACTCCACTTCAGCATTCGTCACAGGTTTGCTCTGAATACATGCAAATATAATAAACACGAAATATGATTTCGACTCGTCGGTCGGTCGGCGAATGCCTGTCGACCAGGACTACTGGGATTCCAGTCATCTTCTTCGTGAGTCGGCATGACTTCAAACCTGTTATGTCTTCTGTGTTCACGTCCGAACTCCCGTACCAATACTCCACAATAAGGATCTCGTTCATCCACCCAAGTCGGGTAGTCATATTCATTCCAGCGAACTAGGAACTCACGATGTGTTCGACCATACTGAGTTTTCTTGCTCGATCGGATATCCATATTATTTTCCACTTCATATTCACTTTGATCGAGCGGTCGTTCACGGCTATCCTCCGGCAAAAGCGACCGTCGTCGAAGTCGAACCATGGCCGGTCTTCCACCGAACACGGTGTCTACGGTCGATCGTGGTATTCCCTGACTAACTTCAGTTTCAATATTTGGCCGGTCGGGAATGCTCAGCCCACCGTGATCAACCGGGCGGCATGGTCGCCGATCTACTCAGCGATACGGAAAGGTCCATGCCACATGTGAGCAACTTCCTTGCATACATTTTTTCACCCAGTCCAAATATAGCCATACCCTTGATCTTGGTTCAATGTTATGCGGACCGGCCTGGTCATTGTTTGGTCGAATCTCTCTTGGATCGCCTTCCGAAGTCGCTCGTTGCCCTGTTCCCGTGCGTGTTGGTAATGGCGTTGGAGTTCTATGCGCCACCAGCGGGCCACGCGATCACGACTTCTGGTGCACCCGACCGAGATCGCCACTTCGATGGTGGAAAGTGAATCCCAGCTATAAGCGAAATAGAACGGAGTGTCACCTCTGTCCGATCGAATGACGAATTTAGCGCGAAAAGCTGTCTCATCGCATATTCATCCCAGTCCTGTTGAGCCGGGTCCGCAAAACACATTTTGATCTCTTCTGTCCGTGCTTGCACCATCCGTTCGGTTCTTTCCCGATCACCTGTGGTCGGTAAGCCATCGTTGCGCACTGTCTCTGATCTAGCATCCGATTGAAAATCGGAAGACATCGGCCATAAAACCAGGCTCGCGGTCATGCCGGATAACTTCACTCGCGCCGAATCACCTGAAACGATATTTTTCGAAAAGTTGGGCGACTTGTTGGGCTGTTCGAGTAGACCCGGCCTTAGCGATCACAAGACCTGTGAAAAGTCCAGTCCAGATCAGCAGTTCGGTATTGCCATTAAACGATTTTGGGGGGTGCCATCCTTCGCTATCCCTTAGGAGGGGTAGGTCGCCTGGATATTTTCAGGTGACCGGCCTCGTATGGTCGGCATACCCTTCCCGGTTTCACAGCCTGTACAGGCTCCTACAAATTTTTGAACGCTTGGATATAACCCTCTCCAATGATTTTTTTTGCGGATCTTGTGATATGTCCAACCTACGCCTTAGTGACCACCTTCGAAGCTGACATGGTCATGATGCAAAATGCCGGCCTGTAAAGTTTCGGGAATAACTAACTTCGCCGATCGGTCACGGTCGGCATCTGCTCGATCGGTCTCACAGTAACAAAAAGGGAGTCTGTTCTCATCCACTTCATAACTTAAATCAATTTTAATGCAATTCTTTGCTTCATTCTGGCTAAACTTTCCCTGGTCACCACATTAATAGGCCTTCAAATCTACAATCCACTTTTCTTCACCCTGAGACTGGAGAATCCTCTCGGTCCGCAGCCGTTGTACTATTCCTTGACTCAAACTTTCTTTCGAAGTCGGTCTGCGTGGTGCCAATCGGGTTGACGACCTGGTCATTATCGTCATCTGCGCTGGTCTTTCTCCATTATCTGGTGGGATCGGTTCGGGTAACCTGCTGATTCGGCGAATATCATATCCGAAGTGATCGCCGATCCGACCTGATCACGCATGGGTATGGTTGCCAAGGGATCGGCGCGCCGGTTCCAGTCGTGTTTCACATGCAAAGGTCATGATCCGGCCATGCCCCGATCGTTCAGCAACTTGAGACGGGACACCTCGCAGTCGATCTCCCAGGTGATATGTCTAATCACTAGGTTTGAATCCCCAGAAATGATTACTCTTTCCTTCCTTTGTACGCTAAGGAGATCTAGACCAAGCAGCAAACCACGATACTCGGTTTCGTTGACCGTGATAGCTGGTGTATAATCCGAGGCATCATTCAAGAGAGCACTGTACGCCCCAACACCTTTTTTTACACTCGCCGATCCATCAAAACTTATGACGACCAGGGCCAACGATTTGCGGGGGAAGTATGATCGTCTCCGTAGGTTGCTTCCGGGGAGCGATTTCGATCAGATCTTCCGCCCGTGGTGTTATGCTGGCCGCCAGGATACCAAGAATGTCTTTCTTGTCCCTTATACATTTGATGACCTCCAAGGAACACTGAGACAACAGTGACGACCGTCTCCCCAGTCTCCCATCGAATCCGGTCGATATTAACAACCAAGACAAGGTGGATCATTTTCAGAGTACCTTAATCGGTTTGGTCACCAACATAATATAGCATACGTCCAATATACGTAACAATGCCAATACCTTCTTGTCCACACTTAACATTTTATGATCCAAGCGAAAATGCGCACGCTCTGCCGTCAGCTTCGATTCAAATACGTGCAATTGATAATGATAGATGTCGGCTGCTGCGAAATCGAAGTGGAATACTAACTTACTTTGGTCTGGTATGCACAAAGCAATGAATGCTGAATACGTTGAAGCGCACGAGCCAGAGCCAATTCACATTGATGAAGACTATTACCTGTGAAACGGTAAGTTACTGAGTGATCCGAGATCTTTTGGATTAGCCTCCAGCCCCTGGATCGCCCCAAATAGGCCCAAAAAACCTTAATCACGCTGATCGATAAATTCTAACGTTCCCAAATATCAAGTAATCGTTCGACCTTATTACATAAATAATCCCATGACGTTGTTTTTTTCAATATGTCATATATCTAGGATCGCTTCGCAACACTGATTGTTTCTGAACGTGATTAGATTTGCCTTCCATGAACACGTCATGAGGTTCAATGACTTCCGGATCGGCACTGATCAGAAAGTAGCCATAGAGGGCATTATCGATTAACCTCTGATAGATCTGGGGAGCATCCTTTAATGCGAACGACATCCGGTAAAAGAGACCGAAAGGCGTAACAAAGGCCAATATTTTTTCCCGAGCCCGATTGTTCATCGATAGGACCCAAAAAACACTAACAGAACTACAAGACCTTATCCAAATCCTAAAGTAGGTCAATGGATAGACCATCAGCTTTGTGAGCTTATTGACCATTCTGTAATCGATACATAGTCTGATATCGACTCCATTCTTCTTAATCACGGTCACGATCAGTGAAGCCCACGGCGAATATAACGGTCGGATAATTTTCGTATTTAGTAGACCCTTGATCAGGTCGGATAGCTTTTCCAGATACTGTGGCGTGACTCTACGGTAGCGTTGGGAGATCGGCTTGGTGGCCCCCGACATCAATGTCGCAAACAGCCCGTACGCAGCGGGGGTGGTGAGGGCATTGTACCCTCCGATCAATAACCTTTTCCTTCTAAACTAATCGATCAGTTCGGAAGCGTTGACCTCTGGGTAGCTGATCTGCAAGTCAAGCATGGTAAATTCCGGCATATGAGGTGACATCTCCTGTAGAACAGCCATCTGGTTTTCCATATCGTCGATATACTGGTCACCGCCTTCATGGATACACACTTGATTGTCCTCCGGATCTACTTCTTCCAGTCCGACCTGACCCGGGGTCGACCTAGACAAGTCATCCGTCTCCTGATTCGTTTGCAATATCGTTTCGTATTCAATAACCACCGCGGATCCCTTTGGTTTAACCTCCTCTACCCGATCGGCTTTGACACGATCGGTGATCAGGTCGACTTTGGGAAGACGATCATTACCGTCATCATTTATTTCGGTCGTCACCTGTGGTCCAACCGTGATAATATCCACGATCTTCGGACTTTCCTCGACAAATTTTTTCACTGCCATGAGGCCGGGTCGTGCGTGATCGAAGAATTTTTCAACCTGATGCGGAAATGGTACGTGCCGACCATGCATGTCGGGTGCCCCACCTGATGTGTGGATTGTGTGATAGATGGACTAGAGCTATTCGGAAGATATTTCTGCATTATTTAAAATCCTATCAATTCCGAGTGTAGATAAAATAACCAACACCGATAAAGACAGATCGTTGATGGTGGGACGGGCTGGTTCAACTTAGGATGGCAAAAAGATTTAAACTAGGTCGCTCGCCAGGTTGGCCGAGTCGTGCGGTCTACGTTCAGCATTTATGCATACGTCGGTAGCAGAAAAAGGTATGAGGAAAAATAGATAATTGACTGTATATATTCAGTTTCAAATTGTGCCGATCGGTGGTATTGGTTTGCACATATTAAATAATAGGATTGAACCCTAAACAAAGAGTCGCTCCACCACGCGTAGGCGGTCATTGGGAGTACAGGGTTGCTGTAGCTCAGCTTTATCCCTGGTTGAGACAAGACGCACGTTTGCTCACCTGAAGTCCCCCGACGGGATTGTACTGGATTATTCTCTTTTCACCCCTCACGTCCACATGTTTTGAACACGTTCATTAATTGGAAATGTTTGTGGAAAAAACGAAGTGAATTTACTTGGAACATCGTGATTATATCGTTGTTTATGTATCTCTAAGTGGTTATTAGTTATCTCTCGTTATTGGCTGGTCCGGTCGGTTGAAACTTCCCGGCCCGACTTATACAGTATTTTACATAACGTACCTACACCAACCTATGTGACTTACCCAATATTCCGAACTTAATCATCCTGTCCCATGATTAACCGACATTGCCTTTAATAATAACCCGGCCACCTTTGCTGCTCCTGTAATCCATCATGGTCGGATAATCTTTGCCGATATCGGAACCGACTTGGGCATGATCTCGGGGCCGACCTGGACCTGATCTCGGGGTCGAGCTAAGGTGATCTTGATACGTGATCGGCCTTCCGTCATGTAAGAACGTTCACCGACCCCGACACATTCTTGCATCGTCTATGCGACATCCAACCTTACAAAGGCGGAGTCTATAAACTTCGGCCGCAGTCAGAAATTGTAGTGGCCTTTTATTATTAATTTTCCATTGGCTTTTGTTAAATCACTTGTCGGGAGAGTGATACTTCCAATATCCACGAGTTTCACCGGGCAAAAGGTCCAGCTCCATAATGATGTTTGATCGGGAATATCCATCTACTTTGACGCTATGAATCGGAGCCCCTAATCCGTCCTCCGGTGAAGATTTTTACTGGTAAACAACCCCGTCGCGAAGAAGTTTCTTCCCCCGACCTGATCGAGAAAGTCGTATTCATCTAGAGTCCACCTGAAGGAGTGTAATCACCGTGACCCAATGGGTACACAAAGTGAGATGAAGCTTAAAATAGATCCATTCGTTCACGACGACCGGTCGGAAGACTGGGATGATCGGGCCGATCGCCCTAGCGGTGGTCAGTCCGACCAAGGGATATACAGGGATTCGCGGAGTACCCCCTCCGATAATTGGTCATCCAAGCTAGTAAGAATCCAGGTTCCTTCAAGAACTCCGGTTTTAGATTTGGAAATCGACTCCACCACAATGGTACGCGTGTTCGGATCACTTGGTGACTCTGGATATCGCCGTAATTTCTCTGAAGATGAAAATGATTTATCGATCGAAGCGGAGGAAACTTTGTGTATTGGAGGAAGGCGTATCGCCTCCAATACTGTCCATATTAAATGAAAGCGATGACCGACCTGGTCGGGCGGAGTACCAGGTCGATATTAAAGATGAAATCACTTCCAATAAGGCTCTGACCGGAGTCGGTCCGGGTCATAGTAAAACTAGTTTTAATCCGGAAAAGGATCGAGATCGGGACCTCGATCCTATATACATAAAGAAAAAATTCGAAAAGAACAGAAAAAGATGGAGGTGGATCCACACGATCCACCAAAAATACCTAACTGAACATATTGGCGGATGACGAAGAGAAAACCACCGAATCGATTAGAACGATCACGGTGAAAGATATTGAACGAGCATTTTACTTATGTGAATTAAGTATTCTTCTGAAGGCCAACCGGAACATGAAGTTATTCGTCCCTCGAACAGCGAGGCCGATCATTTCTGGTACCCAACTTGATCTGATCAGAAACTTGTTCGGTCAGATCAAAGAAGTCGGGATCACCCCGGTGCCAGTGACGTGAACAAGCTTTTCGATTTTAAAAGCAAGATGATGAAGAAGGCTATGATAACATTATATGAACACCTGGTATCGTTGGTCGGCGCGAATCACCCGGACCCCCTACCGTTGGTCGATACTCGAGTTATGGGTCGACCCCGTCTGTAGCGGGTTATACCAATTCATCGGTCGGAACAACCCGCATGACGTTAGGTCTGAAAGGGACCGGGCTGATCGGCCCCAAACTTTGAAGTACGGAGTCGTAAGAGAAAACCGGAAGCCGGTCCAGCTGGGACCGAAGATAACTATGTGCTCACTTAGGATGCGGTAAAGGGTAATCAAGTCTCTAGGATTGAATTCGCTGGCAGCCTGAGTCCCCGATCAGATGCTGACCATGTTGTGTTTGCGTCCATGATGAAACGTTTCTTACAGAAACAACGTGGGTCGTAACAACACGTACCAGATCGGGGATGATCATGGCAGCAACAACCAACGCATGACCAGCCAGCAGTCATGACGGCTCCAACTCCTGCAGATGTTGATATCGAATCGGTCCGATCAGATGGAAATGTGGCAGTAACAGCCTGACCAAACCGCCAAGCTGATCAGAAGAATTACCAGGGGCACCTGATAAGGCACCCCTGATCAGTGATATCGATATGGAATCGGTCGGAGGAACGAGCCAGCGTTTCGATCCAGACAACCTTGACCAGGGGATGACTCGTAGAGCGAATATGGTCTCGGCCCGAGTTTTTGATTTCGACTCTGGAATGGTCACCCGAGTCCGAACGCCGTCGACCTCCGAACTAAAGGATTTTACTGGTAAGGAAATGACGACCAGGCGAGTGCTTGTTTTAGTTGAATGAAGTCCGCTTTCTTACGGGATAAGACGCCGGAAGCGGAGCAATGTTTGGTGTTCGCTGACCTGATGAAAGGTCCGACAAGGGACTGGCTTAAACAATTAAGTCGGGAGGACCGATCAAAGTGGCCTCAGATATGTGGTGAAATCGAGGCACAGGTCGCAAGACAATACTACCATATGAAGAGGAGGTCCGATGAACTCCGATCGAGTACTTACATCGTTTGAACGTGGTCAGTCTAAGGGAAAAAATGTCTATCAAGGACCCCAAGCATGTGAACATGGCTCGTGAACACATTGAACATTTAATTAGTACTTTGGACAATCGTGACCTGGCCAACGATTTGACGCTTATCCCAATAAAAGCGACCGAGGAATTGGTGCTGCAGACGTTACGGTGTGCCAAGAGTCGAGAGCCAAAGGTTGAAATGAGGTGGGACAGATACCGATTGAAGCCCCACCCCGATCAAGACCAATGACCGCAGGTGCTGATGGTCGAAAAGGAAGCGGTAACCAGCCCGATCCGCACCGACCCCGTCGAAAATGTTTCCACTACAAAGCGTGCAATTTGGATAAGTAAAAATGCAATTTGTTTCCGATAGTTTAATTTACTGAATAAATTAATTACTAAGACTATTTAATCAAGTCATTTGTGTGTCTTACTTCCTCCGTCCCAAAATATAAGGCGCAGTCGACAGTTAAACATGTTCCAAAATATAGGGCAGAGTACTTGACTTAATTATACCCACAAGCTCCGCTAAAGTGCGAACGTTGGTTCGTGCATGGAGGCAAAAGTACGATGGTCTTGACGAGATTTTCGCTGCTAATTCGCCGTTCAAGCGTGGTCTGTCACGTCTCTCACACTCCCCGTCGTGTATTGAGCCCGTTTGGATTTCCTCTCTCGCCATTTCCAAAGGCGGAAAGCGATCGTTTGGAACAGTCAAACTTGACGGATAAAGCAGGCACAAGTCCCCTTGGAAGGCAAAGTTTCGTGGCCGCCGCATACATACGGGTAAGTACGGCTCTGCGCTCGTCTGTGGTCAAGTTCTTGCGCTTTTGTGAGGTTTATGAGCGGCGCTGCGTCATTTTTAAAATGTGGAGGCTTGGGAATCCCAACTTTTGCTCGTCATATCTCACGATCTAGAGCGTCAATCGGCTCGCACCAAAACCCCCGCCAATCAGCAGTACAAGCGCTTTCTATTCCACCAATCAACAGCATGCAGTAGTTTCTGGG
>MIQA02023406.1:0-15288 GCA_001887855.2 Sclerospora graminicola
AGAAAGTTGCAAAAAAATCTTCGCCAAACGCCTGCTTGTCGCCACGCGCGACTAGCCTTGTCTGGTACCGCTCAACACTCCCATTCGCCATAAGTTTTGTTTTATACACCCACTTGGTGGGTAAAGGTTTCTTTTGAGGCTTTTTCTTGATGATTTTCCACATTCCGAGCTCTTCCAGAGCTTGGAGCTCAGCTCCTTCTGCTTTCGTCCACTTATTTAAATGTGGTCGTTCGTGCGCCTCATAATATGTTGTTTAATCCGGCTCAATCGCTTGGGGCTATCAATGGGTATTCCAAAATCCAGAGCAGCGAAAGCACACAACAAATTTACTCCATTTTCCACACTATTTTCTTCACTCGTTTTCTGTGACTTTCACGGCTCTTTGGAAAGGGTAGTCACGACTTGGCCCTTTAGTAGCAGTACTTTGCACTCCTTTACTTCATCATTTTTCCCGAAGATTATCCCTTTTGTTCCAGTGACTTTGTCCTTGGGTCGCTAAAACTAATGCAGGGCGACCCAAATACGACGATATCAGTCATCGGTTTCTTCGTTAACACTTGGATTGGTAATCTCTCCCTGAAGTCGCCCTCGTTGGACTGCGGTTGAGTATGTACGTTGCATACTCATCCGCCTCCGTCCAGAATGTGAGAGGCACGCCACAGCCAAATATCTTGCACCGAACCATGTTAAAAATAGTTCCGTTCATGCGCTGTGCCTTTTCATTGGAAGCGGGGTTTCCGGTCTCGGTTATCTGCCTCCGCACACCGGTTTGCTATCAAAATAAATCCACATTGCGGAATTCATTGCCGCCGTCTGTGCACAGTACATATGTAACAACCAAATTCAATTTCGAAAAACTGTTCGAACATTTTTGCAGCACGGTCTTTCGTGCGTGCTACAAAAACGCGTACATAGTTACTACAATGATCCACGAAAACGACCAAAAATCTGTTCCCTCGCCTGTCGCGTGGGGTGACCCACTGCAGAAATCACTGAAGATTACCCCACCTATGCGATCAATCGGCACATTTCTCCCAGGATATTTTTTGGTTGCCTCGATTGGTGTATTTTTCCTTTGACATAGGTCAAACAATTCAAACGTGAATAGTCGGTTATCTTTATGCTCGATCTCGGGTCTTTAGCCAGTCTCTCTATCGCATCGTAAGATAGATGACCCGGCTTTGCATGAAAGTGGTACAAACTTCCTTCCTGCACTTCGTTTTCATTTTCACGAGCTATAACACTCATTACCATGTTTGAGAAGTGTTTGTAGTGCTCCTTTGACCTGTCCGCACGTAGATACGCCACAAAAACAGATCCATAGATTTCAATAGGTAATAGCACTTTATTTCATTATGTTTATTCCATCTTATCCCCATTGTCTCGTAACGTACATCTAACCACCTAGAGATATCAGGTTCTTTGCCAGTCTTGGAGAAAAGTACACCTCGGTTAGCGTGATGGTTGGATACTCCTTTCATCAAAAATGAGGTGGCGACTAGCGCCACTGTCGAACATCACAAATGATCATCGATCATTTCTTCCTCTTTTTAATCACTTTCAAACTGCTCCTGTTTGCCTGTATCCAGCACAAATCGCTGCTCAGAGCCTCCGTTGCCGTGCCGTCCCTTACGATCACTTCTTCTTTGGAACTTCCTTGTGTCTTGCTACGGGCAATCCCGACGTATATGCCCTTCATTTCCACATCCATAGCAAACACGCTTTAATCTTGCTTCATCCACTGAATTTACGTGGAATGAAACTTAGGCCTCTTGAAAGTAGGTAGACCTACTGTTGGAACAGGTAGAAGAGCGTCCTCCCGCCGAGTATCCAGAGCCATTCTCTCCCCGCCTGTTGTGGGTTGTCTTCCTCAATTAAATACTGAATTATGCCCTAAATTATTGCTAATTATGGTACACAAGTGGTACACCTCGTTCTACCTCAGGTACTACTGATCCTAACTTAGGTAGGTCTAAGAAGAGCCGGCTCAAGGGGACCACGGTTCGACAAAACCGGGCTCGGTCTGCAGGGTCAAAGAAGGAAATACCCCGTTTGACATTCTAGTTTTCTCCCGACAAGAAGAAGAAATCCAGGAAATACTCAGTGATCGTTTATTGAAGAACTTGCCGAGGCAGCACCAGAGCCCCTTGAAAGTAAACTGGAGATATATAGAACTGGATCGCAAACTGGTGCGATAGATGTCCAAATGCGTATGTACTAGAATATGGCGCAAGAATTTTGTATGGAACCGTTCAGGTCTATAAAGTAAAGATGAGGACGAAGCTCCCTCATCCTTACTTTGTAGAATGCAGCAGGGTCGCTAGCACTGGGTACTCGAAGAGAGCGGTATAATTTCGATTGGTCGACAGAAATGAAAGACACTTGGGATTGTCGATATGCTGCCGCAAACGCGATGATCGTTACAAGCAGACGCTGTAGTGATACGTATAGAATAAGTAATTGAGACTGAAAACCTCATTCGTCTTCGAATTGCCTTAATGGCAGAATATGATGACATGCTGGCACGCAATAGGATCGTAGTTGAGAAGGAATATTTCGTTCCTCAGGCCTGGAGAGCTGATATTGGACTACACTATTGAGATGAAACAACTCGAACGCGAGCTACGTAAAGCAGGAAAGATCATGGCTGAAGAAATTTGCAGATCTACTACTATTCCAGACAAAAAAAGTTTTTTTGGTGACGCACGGATAAATTACAAATGAAAATCGTAGAGCACCTCCAAAACATCAAACAAGTCACTACACATGGAAGACGTGAAACATTACAAGAAGAAATGCTGCGGATCCCTTGTAGACTCTGTAACAGGTATGGACATTGGATACGTGATTGTCCACGAAGCATGCGTAACGGCGGGGAGGTTAATCCTAAATTTATGGAAGAATTAATCAGGGATGCACTGGAGGGTGCGAGGGTGGACGCGGTGGCATGATGGCGATGATCGAAACGTGAATAATGGATGGGGGTCCAATTATTCCAAAGGTGCAGCGACACAAGATGAACCGATACTAGTCCTCATGATGCGAGCTACCACCAAAAAGCCATTTCTCTTTCCAGAGGTCATTGAGTGGAAATTTGATAGTGGAAATCAAGTGAATGTGGCAAATTACGAGAGGCCTTTCTCGAAGTATACACTGTCCAAGGCAACGATCTGGTCGTAATGAATGGCACAACCTCTGCGGTACCGCATATGGGTAAGGTGTTACTCTGCGTGCAGAATGAGCTTACCGGCAAGATAGAGAAAAACAATGTGGAAGACGTACAGTATGTACCAGAAATACGTGATCATTGCATTCGGCTAGTTCCAGTCACGCAAGTACAAGGTGGTGATCAGCACTCAGTAGCACATGTGACAAAGGGAAACATAAAGATCAAGTTCAACAAGATCAATGGGTTATATATATAACATATAGGCGTTGGACACAAGCTTCAACTGGCACTGGAAGGATGACATTAGGCGTCTCGCTTATGGATAAGGGCAATAAGTCCAAACAGAAGCAAGAGAAAGCACATGGACGCTATGACGAGTAAACCCATGGTTGTACCACAGGCTACCATCACCTTAATTGAGTCAACACCAATGCGTAGCCTATCTAATGGTCTTGTAACTTTCTTTGTCTTATGATCAAACGTCACAGTTTTGGCCTTAGCCACTTCACATAAAACAAAGTCGTAATTTGCCAACGTTTTATTGATCAAAAGTCTTTGGACTGTCTTGTTCTTATCCATGCTTTCGGATAGCTTGTCAGTTAGCATGATTGGACCAATTGTGCCAGGTCACGAATATTTCCGATTCAATTGGTTCTTTTTGCTTAAGACAAAAGATGAGGCAGCGATCAGTTTAACAAGACTGTTACGAAGACTCAACACATCGACAGCTTAGGATACAAAAGTTTTTTTCGGATCAAGGCACGGAATTTATCAACAAGGATTAGGATCAACTCTGTAAGGAAGAAGGAATAAGTGTGCAAATGACAAACACGTATTCTTCACAAGTAAACAGCTTAGAAACGGTGTAGTGGTGACGAAAGTCCGTCTATTACTTGAAGAACACAACTACCATTTTCACTATGGAGAGAGGCATTCCTACATATCTAAACGTGACAGGGTCACGTGTAATTAATGCGGAACTCCCTCATGAGCTATTATACGAAGCGAGACCGGATATCTAGGGTTTAGGCAAGTGGGGATACGCAGTGGACGTACTAGTTCTGAAGAACAAGAATCAGAGAAAAGTTAAGCTCAAGCCGATCAAAATGTCCGGGTTCCTGATCGGCTATTCACCGCAAACAACAGGTTACAAGTGGATGTGTGCCTCTGATGGCAAGGTGGGCACAGCTCGTGGTGAAAACATGACATTTCGAGAAGATTATACCAAAGATGCAGCATAAGTGCAAAAGACGGTAGACAACGCTTCGGTGACGGCGATCGCATTTTAACAGCTGCCATCCCGTATAGACGAGCACGTTTCTTGGCTGAAAAACACTATATGTATGTGCGTGCTAATAATAACCTCAACCCCAAGGAGATATTTCACCGGACCGAGATCGACTAATTCAAATGTCGCTTGAAGGAGCCTTCTCACTTCTTTACACGCTGTATGTGGACCCATCAACAGTAGGATGTCCTCATAAACGGTAAGCAACATTGATATCTCCCCCTTCTGATCAGGCATAGAGTCTGTAATCGCTCTCAATTCGCTTGAATCCAACTGCCACTAGGTGCTCATGCAACTTTTGTTTCCATACATGCAGTGCCTGCCGCAACGCGTAAAGAGACTTAATCAACTTGCATACATGGCTCTTGGCATGAACAGTTTGAATTAGGATAGCGTTTACAAGACATCTATCGCGGTGATGGGGATGGGGAGAGAAGATGATGATAACCCAGTGGCATTGGCATATGCCCAAACAAAGAATTAGTCTCGGATTAAGAGCATGAGGCCGATAAGGGGGGAATGTAGCCAGAAAGGCACATAGATGGAAGGCCAGAGCGAAAGCGATAGAAGAACACATGCTAAAGGACTGCGTAAGGGTCAACAGTGTCATGACGCAAGAAAAGATTGAAAAACGTCTTCGCGAATTACAAGTGTTGGTCGAACGCACGGCAACATCATACAAACTTGTAAAAGTTTACTGGCAAAAACGTTTACTGACAGATGACTTGAAGATCTCACAATCATTTAAGTAAGGCTTCGAAGAATTTGGGTGCGCAGCTATATATGAGTAGATGGATTCTTTTTGCCGCCATGGTTTTTGGGTAGTGGTGCCTCGTAAGGAAACGAAAGGCAAGCTCACAGTAATTACAAACCGCTGGGTTTATGTGGTTAAGAAGGGCAAACATGGAAATTCTAAAGCGATTTGGCATACAACATTGCAACGGCGGACCCATACCGGAATATCGTTGGCAACGATAAGAACGTCCGTGACATGCCATACCGTGAGATAGTGGGCGCACTACAGTACCTGAGTACCTGGTCTCGGGCTCGAGACCCGACATCGCACATACAGTAAGGAAGTTGGGACAACACATAAGTTGCTTTACCCATCAACACCACGCACACGGTAAGCGTGTGCTGAAATATCTCGAGGCTACTGTTAACTACGAATTAAGGATGCTGGTATACCATGACCGAGTGATCCAACCAGTGGATCTGGTCGTGTACACGGATCCAGATAATGCCAATGATCCGGAAGGCTGGAAGAGTGTAAGAGGATATGCTACTACTTTATGGAGCTAATTGAAACGCGTAAACAAGGCATTAACGCGTTGTCTACGATGGATTCGGGATACTACGCTATGCATGAAGGTACGAAGGATGTACAATGGCTGAAGAAAATATACGAAGAAGTAACGGTCGATTATAAGAAACCAAGACTTTTGAGTGAAAACATGGCGTCAATCTATCTAATTGAAAAGCCTGGCAAGCATCACCATGTGAAACATATAGTGAGAGCAAGCTTCATTACGTGTGTTTGTTCCTTAAAACAGGATGAGAGTCTTACAAACGGTATGAGAACGCTCAAGAACAGGGCGCGGATGTGATGACAAAGGCGCTGGTGCGCGTCAAGTTTGTCAAGTTCCGGACCATGCTTGGTGTAGTATCACGAAGAGCAGTCATGAAGGACAAAAGCTATCAAATGAAGAAACTATAGAAAAACAGGACCCTTAAAGAAAGGATGAGTGCTTTGCACTATGGATTGAAGCAATAGAGAATGGTGCAGCTCAGTGGGAGCAGTCAAAATTGAAATAGTAGGACAGGGCGGGCGACCAGAATGGCTAGTAAGCGCAGGGCGCTAACTAAAGGGTGGGATCAAAGGATATGAATGGCGAGCTAGCGCGAGGCACTGGGTTCAAGGAAACAGTGTTGAATCAGCGCACGGTGATAGGCTCAAAGCAAGGAATGGTGAGTCAGCGCGAGGCGCTAGACTTATGAAGCCGAAAAACAAGGGGATCCGACGCGAGTGTTGAAATCGGTAGTGTGGTAAAGCGATCTGAAAAATGTTGAGATTAACGTGGACCACACATGAACGTTGATTGGTGGCGATGGAACACCCATCAAGATGAGACAGTTGATGGGTGGGACAGGCTGATCGCATATACGACGAAAAGGTGGTAGACAACGGGCTTTCGTAATGTGAAGGGATAAGCCAAGTACCGTTACTACGCCCGGTCCCGGATACTAATGGAACGGCGAAGGTCACGATCCCGATCGGGATAACGCGTATTAAGTGGAGTTCACGTGGACGTATATGACGAGATCGGCTGAGACAAATTGGAGATACAGCAGCAATGACGAAGTGACATATCAGAAACAGTTATCGGGACGAGCTATGAACAGTGCAGATGTTGAAGTTGGATGTGATACGAAGTTCCGGCCCGATCGGCCGAGCCACCTAATTCTGCCCCAGAATACGAAGATCAGGTATAAAATAGAACGGGGTATGTGGAGTGGCGAGCCGTGCGAATAATACCAAGTTAAGGCAAGCGATGAGAGCCGACGGATCTGTCCAGGAATGATGTAAGAAGGCCCGATCAGGCCCGATCTGCTGACTCGGTGCGATCTTGGTACCCCGACAGGGGATGAAGGTCGAGAATATGGTCGAGTGAGCAAGCAAAGTCGTTGTGATGGTAACCCGGAGGTGTTTCGAAGTGATCTGGGGCTGATCGCCCTGATCACTGCCCGATCACTCGGCCGATCGCTGTGCTGATCATGATCGGGGCTGATCGGCCCCAAACCGGCGTCCAGATGTGAAGGTAGATGGAGTTTTCAGTTAAGCCGGGTTGGATATGAAGTGAACAGTGTCCGAAGGGCAGATCTCGAGTGTTTTTTTTTCAGGCTGTTTATCGAGAGATCGGGATGGTTGAAGATCGCCATAGAGTTTGACCGTGATCAGGGCAGAAGTGGTACGGATCAGTTTGAAGGTGCAGCCAGGATGGGCAAGGTGGTGCTATGCAACCGTGCGACGAAGTGAACAGGGTCGAAATATAAATCAGGCACATGAGTTGGTGTATGGTACACTAGGTATAGGACATTGCATATATAATAACAGGTTTTGATTTTCCCCCTAAGCAAAGAGTCGCTCCGCCACGTGTTGCGGTCATTGGGAGCACAGGGTTAACTAGTCCCCTCTTGCTCAACTTAATTCCCGGTTAAGACGCGCTTAGACACATTTTGGCTTACCGGAAGGCCCCCGACGGGTTTTGTTTAGGTGATCAAACCTCACCCCCACGCGCACGTGTTTGGAACACGTTTTTAATATTGGAAAGGTTTTGTGGAGATAACGTTTGTGGATTACTGTGGAAGATCGTGGTTTGATCGCGTTTTCTTGGTTTCTTGTTGTCTCTCACTCTCATTGGCTGGCCTGATCGGACGAAGTTTCCCGATCAGTGCCTAGATACTGATTAAGTATCGACCCCAACCCGTTCTCCGGTGAAGAATTCCACCCGAGGATACCCCCCGGCTCCAGAAGGTCATCCCCTCCGACATGATCAAGATCATCGTTTTTGTCACTGAGTCCACCTGAGTGAGTGTAACCATCCCCGATCAACGGGTACACAAGGTGAGATGAAGTTGAATATGGATCCTATCGCACATGACGACCGGTCGGATGACCGGGAAGATCAGATCAGTCACTATAATGGTGATTCATCCGATTCTGATGGCGATCAGGATCAACGGAGTACCCCCTCCGATAGTTGGTCGTCCGGGCCAGGGGGTATCCGGATGCCACCCAAGACATCCGTCATGGATTTGGAAATCGGCTCCACCACAGTAGAATAGCGACTACCCGCTGTGGATTAGAATATGCACAAAGGTGTGATGTTAGTAGTGGTGGAGCCGATATCCAAATTCAAGTCAGGTGTTCTTGGTAGAACCCGGATTTCCACTGGCCCGGACGACCAATTATCGGAGGGGTACTCGGCGAATCCTGGTCGATTTCTTGATCGGCCAAATCACCGCTAGGGTGACCGTCCGATCATCCCGGTCTTACGTCCGATCATCATGCACGACAGAATCCATTTTTAACCTCATCTCACCTTGTGTACCCATTGCTTTACGTTGGTTACTCTCACTCAGGTGGACGCTAGATGAATACGACTTTGCCGATCATGTCAGGAGAGGTGACTTCTTCAAGACGGGGTTGTTCTCTGGTGGAAATCTTCACCGGAGGACGGATTAGATTGATACTTTATGTAAGTCAAGTCGGGAATTTTCGACCGACCGGACCAGCCAATAACGATTGATACTCAGAGATACGTAAACCACGATATAGTCACAATCTTCCGCAGTAAAACCATTTAGTTATCCCCACAAACCTTTTGAATTCAATAACGTGTTCGAAACCCGTGGGCATGAGGGGTGAGAATAGAAAAATCCAGTACAATCCTGTTGAGAGACATCCGGTGAGCCAAAGTGCGTCTGTGCGCGTCTCAACCGGAGATAAGCTGAGCTACAGGGGACCTTGTAAACCCTGTGCTTCCAATGACAGCTGACACGTGGCGGGGCGACTCTTTGTTTAGGGGTGAAATCAACCCTATTATTTCAAATATAAAAATAAATGTCGACCAAATGACTTGTCGATCATGCAATCTGGATGTTATGGTCGATAATTAACACTGACCTTGAAGTCGGAAGAAGGCGATGGTTACTGGATTATGAGACATTGTATCATTGGATAATGGATGACCGAGATTGGGTCCGGGGTCGGGCCCGGATTGCCGGACCGACTGGCAAAGATGATTTTACCAGAAGAGAGTTACAGGGACAGCAACGGTGGTCCGGTTATTGCCAAAGCTGGTTGAAGGTAATATCTACCAATCATGTGACGGGATATTAAGTTTGAAGTATTGGGTAAGTCACATAGGTGGTGTACGGTACAATTCTGGTGAAAGGCCGACCGACCGGCTCATATCGCCTAAACATCCATTTTCAACCATAGTACGACCCAGCAGTCACTGTAATGGGGTGCCATTACATAAGTGATATTTAAGTAGAAATATCACAGTTCAATTTCAGACGTAATACCTGAAATGTGAATATTGGATTATAAGTTGTCATAATCCACCTTTGAGAACAGATTCGGATATAATCGAATCTAACAAGTCATCTAATGACAAAAATATCATTAGATCAGTTTTATACTACATGTTACTATGATTAGTCTAGGTCTAATTATACTAGTTAGCTCTTAACCAACCATAAATATATTCACTCTTAAACTTACCTTCTAGCACTCACGTCCCTTAGGTGTATATATAGTAATATATATATACTTAATCGATAGTTAATTAATACACTAATTACTTTTCTATCTAAGTTTATCTAAGGTAAACTAAGGAGGACCAAATTACATTTGGTCCTACACAATTTGCACGCTTCCTCACTGCAAACTTACAGTGTAAGCCGCGTAACAGCAGCCCTGTTACACCTGGTAGCACTTTGTGGTCCGTCTAAACGACCACTGTTGACGCGTTCCGCTAGTTAACTAGCAGAACGAAGGTTTAAGAGCCGCTAGCTGTCATGACAACAGCCAGTGAACGTGAGCGTGAGCGCCAGCTCGCGCACGACCTAGTTATGGAAAACTTTCCTAACTGGTCACCGAGTGCTCTGATCACAGTGACCGAGATGATTCGGACCATAGGGCCCGAAATCATCACTCTCCTCCGTGGCAAGACCTCGGAGGATGCCTTAGAAACGGTTTCCCGTTTCAAGAAAATGTATGTTGACCCTCAGGTGCGTCATGCTATGTTGCGCTCCCAGACGGCGGCAGCAACAGCAGCGCCCGCATCTAGCGCGAGCGTTGAAGTAGTAAAGGCGCGGATTCCGCCCTTCACTGGCGAAGGGGGCGAACCTCTTCGTAGGTGGTTCGCAGAGGTAGAGGATGCCCTCACTGCGCAGAAGATTGTGGACCCGCGTTCACAAGCTTATTTCGCCACCACATGCCTAGGCGGTCGCGCCAGGGCATGGGCGATGAGCCGCAGATCCACTGATGGAACTGCGTTCCTGACGTATCAGGATCTAAAAGCTGAGCTAAAGCACAACTTTGAAGCTCCGGAAATGGAGCTTAGCTGCCGTGAAGAGTTCATGGAACTCAGGCAGGGCAAGCTGAGCCTACATGCGTACGCTCAGAAAATACAATATTTATTGTCAAATATTGTATATGAACCGGTGCCTCCTGCCATGCAGGTCACCGCCTTCATGAAGGGACTGAATGACGGTCCCATCAAGCAGAGTCTTTACCGGGTTCCCCCAAAGCCTCTGAGCGATGCTATAGACCAAAGCATCCGGGAGGAGTTCAGCATGCGTCGCTCAGCAGCGCATGCTGGGGTTAGTCGGAAAGCGCAAGCACCTTTCGACTTTAACATGCCGCTAACGCAGCATGTTAATAATAACAACCAAAACTTCCAATCGAGACGAAGCTCACACTTCGTCCCGAGACACCCTAATCCGCGTCACAATGCGGGCGGAGGAGGTCCAGAACCTATGGACCTATCAGTTGCGGTTGCCTCAACTCCGAGGCAACCGAAGAACAAGAAGTTCCTTCGCTGCAATCGATGCGCGAAGATGGGCCATTACGCCCATGAATGTATGGCGCCGCGTCCGGCACCACGCAGTCAGCGGACTGGACAGTCTGCTGGCAAGCGACATCAACAGGGGCAACCCTCTGTTGATGCAAAAAACGTGTACAACCAGTAGGGGCGGGGTGCCCTACTGGACGGGTTATCTCACATGCCGACATCGGGCATGTGAGGATAATAGCCCCAGACGGGACTATGTTCTGTCAACGTGTGCAGGGTGAAGAGAAACCTCTCATCACCCTTGAAGTTAGGCCACATGGAAACGATGTCCCCATGCGTGCTCTGTTTGACACAGGAGCGTCAAACAATTTAGAACTGAAGTTCTAACGTCGTTGAACTTCGTGGAGATTGAACTTCCACGAAGCATGTTGTCAGTCCGGTTAGCAACAGGTGCACCCGTGACTATACCAAAGCGTGTGATTCGCACACGCTTTGAGTTAGACGAACTGTCGTTCGAGGACGAATACATCGTCCTCGATCTTGACGACAAGTTCGATGTGATTTTGGGCATCCCTTGGATGTCCAAGCATCAACCAACGATCGACTGGGTTAACCTGTCGATCGACTGCGGCGGTCTCACAGGATCTGATCACCCTGTGAGTAATCCGGCTGTATCTAATGATACAACCGCAGTGTCAGACAGTCTGGCGGATAGCGATGGCACCACCAGACCTGATCCGACTAGGTCAGCGGATAGTACACCCGCTGATCAGAGTCCAGAGGGACGCGAACGCGCGACGAACGAGTCGTTGCGTGTCACTAATGTGTGCAACACGGGCGCAAAGCACTCCCGTGCTGAAGTTACTACTACAACCGATGACGGTCGTGGTATAGAGAATGCGCACGCGGCGGGAAACTCCTACCGTGAAAAGAACGAAACCGTCACGGAAGCAAATGACTTCCGTGTCGAAAATAAAGAACTCACGACTAAGAACAGTCGAGAGTGCATGAACACCATGGTAGACAGTGGTCACCATGAAGAGAAGGCCTTGTGCACGAGTGATGATCACCGTGCCAGAGATCGGACAAGTGCGTCTGATCTAGCAGCTGTGTCCGTCGAGACGATCAACGTCCTGACGCAGACAGAGACCGGATTAGCTACCCAGTCTTTCACACTTGACAACCCTCCGAACCTAAGTTCAGAGATGATGGCTCTTCCGGCCTTGAGCTTGAAGAAGTTCGTAAAGAACTTGCGAAATGATCAGATCGAACAGATCTGCGTCATTGTCGCATCTGATGAGGTGGTAGATATTCGCTCGCGAATATCCACTTTGCAATTAGAAGCCATCGGGAACGAAATCGTTCCCAATGGAAAGAACGCTGATAACGAACTCGTTCCCAGTGATCAAACCAAAGTTCAGCGCTTTGAAGCGCAGAGCTGGGAGTCGCTTAAGGCGACTTCTCCGTACTACGAAGTGCTTTGGGAATACGCTGACGTATTCCCAGAAGAAGTACCTTGCGAGCTCCCCAAGGATAAGGGAACGAGACACGAAATTGATCTCGTCCCCGGCACGAAGTACTGTGTCACGCGGCAATGGCCATTGCCGAGCGACAAAGTTAAAGCCATCGACAAGTTCTTTGAAACTCGTCGTAAGGCGGGACATATGCGGGAGTCTACCTCACCGCACTCCAGCCCCACCTTCTGCGTTAAGAAGTCCACTGGTGGGTGGAGAATCGTTCATGCTTTCAATAAGCTGAACGCAGCAACAGTACCGGCGCAAACGCCGATACCGAGAAAGGATGTCATCATCGATGGCATGAGCGGGAGCACCGTTTTCAGTGCTCTCGACTAAAGGGATGGTTTCTACCAAATCCTTATGCGTGAGAAAGATATTCCTCTCACGGCTGTAAGCACCCCAAGCGGTATGCTTTGGGAGTGGCTTGTGATGCCACAGGGGCTTCGAAATGCCCTTGCCACCTTCAACAGATGCGTTACACATCTATTGCGCCCGGTGCGAGAATTCGCGCCGAGCTACTTTGATGATGTGTTCATCCATAGCAAGGCTGAACATGGCAAAACTGATGTAGACATTCATAAAGAACATCTACGTTAGGTGTTAGAGCTTATGCGCAAGCACAAGCTTTATGCAAATTTAAAGAAGTGCACCTTTGGTGCACCTGAGATACCCGTTCTTGGCTGCTTTGTAGGCAAGAATGGAGTGCGCCCCGATCCAGAAAAGATCAGGGTGATCGTTGAATGGCCTCCGCCAACTAACGTTAAGGAACTTCGAAAGTTCCTCGGACTGGCGACATACTTGCACAAATATTCGTGCAACTATGCCGGTCTGATCCGACCTCTTTCTCAATTATTGAAGAAAGATATCGATTGGCGCTGGGATACCCAGTGCCAAGATGCGTTTGATGCAGTCAAGCGTAGCTTGACTGAGGCTCCCGTTTTGGCAATCGCCGATAACGAGCGACCGTTCCACGTCGTTTGCGACGCGAGCGATTTCGCCATCGGCTGCGCCCTGATGCAGCGTGATCACGATGATCGTGATCGCGTGATTTATTACCAATCGCGTCAGCTGCGCCCAGCCGAGCGCAACTATCCGGTGCATGACAAGGAACCCCTTGCCATGAAGTATGCACTGGCGAAGTTTCGGATCTATCCCTTAGGAGATAGACCCTTCGTCGCTTACACGAACCATGCGTCGCTACGCACGGCCGTGAATTCACCGCACATCTCTCAAAGAATGGCACGTTGGCTGTCATTCTTTGCGGAATACAACTTCACGGTTGAGTATAAACCGGGAAAGTTGAACGTGGTAGCGGATGCGCTATCACGACGCCCCGATTACGAGACGAAACCGTCCGTAATCGAGGCAACCAGTGCAAACGCAATACGTTGCACTGCTCTGTCGTCGCCACTTGTGCGACAAGTACGCCAAGCGTACGAAACAGACGAGGAAACTCGCCTACTGATCGATTACTTAAGTGATGAATCTGATCGGAAGCGCAAGGAACTTCCAGAGTTCCTTCGCGCATGCGTGCATCGTTATCAATTGCACGATGGTCTGTTGCTTTACAGCACAGACCAAGATGATGTTAGCCGCATTGTTGTTCCAAACGACGATGACCTCAAACATCAAATTTTGTTTGAGTACCATGATGCACCGATTTCGGGGCATCAAGGTCGAGAGAAGACGTATGCTTCTCTCGCACGCGACTTCTACTGGCGTAACCAGTATAAATGGGTACGTAAGTACGTCCGCGCTTGCAAGATATGCCAGCGCGTCAAGCCTGCACAATCCGCGCAGGCTCCCCTCCAATCTCTGCCGGTTCCGACAGAGTGTTGGAAGTCCATTTCCATGGATTTTATCTTTGGTCTTCCGGCTGATCACAGTCGGAAAACAGGCATTGTAGTCTTTGTAGACCGTTTCAGTAAGATGGTTCATCTTGCTGCAGTGTCAGCGAATGTCACCGCTGCGCAAACGGCGCGGATATTCGTTGACACAGTATTCCGTTTACACAGAATACCGGAAAACATAGTCTCGGATCGTGTTCCAAGATTCACAGGACGTTTCTGGCAAGAAACGTTCTCGTTATTGGGTACGCAGTTGAAGATGTCAACCGCGGACCATCCGGAAACGGATGGGCAGACTGAGCGCGTTAACCGCGTTCTCGGAGACATGCTGCGTTCTTACGCGCATGCATTCGAGCAGTGGAGCGTCTATTTGCCACTCACTGAGTTTGCTAAAAACAACTCGGTGCACGCTTCTACTAAGCATACACCGTTTTACGTGAATGCCTTACGGCATCCACGAACCCCGGCTTTACTTGGCGGTACGCCAAATTTAAGTGGGGGAGGGACCCGCTCAAATTCTAAGCGAGTCGATGCACAAGCTGCAGTTGCAACTTGCGAAGAAACTGATGAGTCTTCTACTGCTACCACAGAAGAAACTCAAGCAGTTTCGGAAACCGAAACCGCTTATGCGGAATATGTGTTGGCAGCAATGGCTGCAGACAATGAAAACAACCCATCTACCGCCAATAAAGCAGTAGATGAATTCGTATTAAAGCGTCAAGCTGTAATACGCTATGTAAAAGACGCGCTTGCTTCCGCTTTTGACAAGCAGAAGCAGAATGCGGATAAGAACGAAAGGAAGAACACAAATTCTTTTTAAAAAGGTGAATTAGTTATGTTATCTACAACTAATCTGCCTACACATGCAATTAGCAACTTCCCT